>PVKS010005617.1:0-83885 GCA_004027875.1 Aplodontia rufa | reverse complement strand
GGCTTGATCAATGTCCTCTGGTGAGAAGTCTCTGTTTAGCTCTTTGGCCCATTTATCAATTGGGCTGTTGGTGATTTTGTAGCTGACATTTTTGAGTATTTTATAGATTCTGGATATGAGACCCTTGTCTGAGGAATCATAGTCCATGATACTCTCCATTTCTGTAGGAAACCTCTTGACTCTTTTGATTGTTTCCTTGATAGTTAACAATAGTAGCAATAATATTTTTAAACTAAACATATTTGTTACTTTAAAATCTGGAGGGAAGCACACTTTTTCTTTTCTTTTTTATTTGTTTGTTTTGTAGTAGTGAGGATTGAGCTCAACACCTTGGGAATGCTAGGCAAGTGCTCTACCACTGAGCTATACCCTCAACCCTATTTTGTTTTTAAATAAAAAGAAATGGTACTAAGAATAGAGTATTACCTGTGGGAGTGTCCACAGGCCAAGCACAAAGCGACCACCACTAAGGCCCTATCCTATCTGTCAAGGCCATAACTGGAGGAATGAATGTCTCCAGGGGCGCAGGCCCTCGGGTCCAAAGTTCCCCAAAGAAGGCCTGACAGGGCTGAGATTGGCTTTTTTGGCTCTGTGACTCCTATGGCTATGTGACTCCTATTACCATGCATGAACCCTAGATATGCTTCTCCATGGGGAGCCAAAAGGTCAGTTTCCTCGTGGACACTGGCGCTAGCCTTTGTACTTGTCTCTTACCCTGGATCCCCCTCCTAATATTGGGACAGTGCAAGGAGTGTCTGGAGGCCCTGTAACTAGAAACTTGACTCTCCCGTTAAGTTAAAAATGGGACAGGATGATGTTTTCTCCTGCATTCCTGATAGTCCAAAGAGTGTCCTTCTCCTTAAGGGAGAAATTTGCTTTCAAACATTCAAGATTCTATCATGGTAAACCGAATAGGGAATGGCCTTACGGTAATTAATGAAGCAGACATTCTCCTCCACTCTATGACTAATCCTTATACTGTGTCATTCGAAGTTCTAGCTACTGCTATTTAGTTTACCATGTTAGTTGTCTTTTTCTGTATACCCCTAGACTTTCAATTACAATATGTGTTTCTTTGAGGAGCCAAACAACAGACCTGATTTTCCCTCTCAAACTTGATGTTAATTTTCATTCTGACATTAACTTTGATATCTTAGTTCAGCAGATCCACTCCAACTTAGAGTCTGCTGAACTCCCGATTGTGATGAAGATGGAGCCACCCAAGAGCACTCCAGACTTCTTATTCAACCCAAACATTATCAAGGGAAGACCCAAAACTGCTTGCCCCACATCGCCTTTTTCTCAGCAGGAAGTAACCAGATTCAGTCATCGCCCGATCCCCCACAGCAGTTTGGGTTTCCCTAAACAGAGAGGGGAATGAGGCAGAAAAAGTTAGGCAGTTCAGTGTAGGCAGAGCAATGTGGGTTGATAAGGAGATCATCTTTTCCAAGAAGGCAAAGACATCCCCCAATGCTAATGAGGGTCTGATAAGATAGGCCCAGATGCAGACACTCCCTGCTGCTAAGCAAGGAACTACCAAGCTTAAGGCATGGATCAAAGAACCTAATGCATGGATCAGAGACTGGACCAGAATTCCCAGCCCCTGTACAGGGGCAGGGAAGCAGTGACCAATCCAGGAGAGGTTGTCATATAAAAGGGGCAAACTTCACTGCCTCATGGGCTTTGTCCCCTTCCCCCACTCTGGGGGAAGTCTGTTCTTTTCCCTCTGCTTTACTTTCTGTGCTTTCTATAATAAAACTTGTCTACTGTGCTTGAAAAAAAAAAGAATAGAGGAGTGATGCAGATAGACATGCCTGGTGGCTGGTTTTGTCTTGTTGCTTTCAAGAGATAAGGCAGCTGCAGCAAAGGGCACAAAGTGTGGAAAACTCTTTTGGGCTGTTAAAACCAAGGAGTGGAGCTACACAAATAAAAAGGTGCAGGATACAATATCAGAGTGTCCTCATATAGTCTTAGTTATCTAATTAAGTGAAATCAGTTAAGGCCTGGACATATTTGAACACAATTCCTTAAATAACAAGATGTCTAAGTTATTTTTCAAGAAAAATCTTCAGAATCCATTCAAAGATGGTTTGAACCCAGCTTTGCAAGAAAGGGCCATTGAGGAAGCCAGCTCCTCTAGACAGTTACTTTTGTGGTCAACATAAGCTCAAAATCTCCAGTGCATAACATAACACCCCCTCAAAATAAACTTGTGACCATGGATAACCATCTATGCAAAACAAAACAAACTACGGTACCCCTTTTCATCAGCCAATCAGCAAGCAGCTTCTCCTCCCCTGTCCTATAAATTCCCTTACAACCAACCCATCAGGAAGGCAGATGGAGCTTTGAACTCTCAGCCTCCTTGCCACTTGGCCTCAAAATAAAGCTTTCCATTTTTTGTGCAAAAACACAGTGCCTCAGTTTTGTTTCTATGTTCTTTGGGCAGGGAGCCCTTGCTCAGTATTATAAGTAAAAACTCTGGAGAAGGTGAAAGTGTGGGGGGAGAAAGTGAAAGTGTGGGGGGAGAAGGTGAAAGAGTCGGGAGAGAAGGGACATGCTGGGGGTTTTTCTCCCTTAGCTAGGCAAAGTTAAATAGGTTAATGGATGTAATGCAAAAATCTATAAGTCAGTCCCTAGTTTACTGGATTCAGGCACAAGTTAATATCAATCAAAATAAATCAATAGGCTAACAATATCTGTTCATACACTAACATCAGTTAAAATGCCATCTAAAGTTAACTGAACATACCTAGTCATCCTTCTCCATTTCATTCCCAACTATTTTCTCTCTTTTTCTGCTTAACTGTTTAGATTCCTGGATTTACTCCACATATAATTTAGCAAATGCCCCCAACGCATCCTAAAGCATGATTTTTTTTTCAATTGTTAGAATCCATCTGAAGAACGTCAATTGCTCCCTAAACACCAGAATTGTTTCAGGTTAAAGAACAAGGAGATTCAGCATTAGAAGTTGTCATTTATCCCACTCTGCTCCAGTTCTCCTGTTCTCTCTAATCTTGAGAACTTTAAATAGCAAAAGTCTCTCATATCTGTGCTTCTCATTGCCCACCCTATTTAGCTACCTAGTAGCATTTATCTGTTTACTTGTATTCTGATTGACTTTTCAAATTCCTTCAACTGTCATCTTTGTTTTCCACATAAAAGAAAATTTGATAGAACTAGCAATAATAGATATATTTTCACCCAATTCTAAAGAAAGTATTTCCTATAGTTCATTATTTGTCAGTTTATTTACCTTTAGATGAATGTTGCTCATCTAAGGCTAAAGTTGGTTATAAACACTAAAAATAGTTCATTTAATCAAACTTTTAGATTCTTACTGCATTTTAAAATTTGAATTTCTTAAAAGAGCTTTACCTTCTGTAGTTCTAAAGCATTTAAACACATTTTACATAATCTCAATGTTTGAAAAGCCAGGTGATGGCATCACTCTCCCTCCTCCAGTGCCTTGATAACCTTGCCTCTGGATTCATGAGATTGCCTTAGATTAATTTGTACAATGATACTTGAAAGCTACTGCAGCAATCAAACAGGAAGAAAACTCTGTTATGGGTTGAATCAGAAATGTCCCCCAACAGATCACATGCTGGTTCAGTCCTCAAGGGAGCTGTATTCAGAGGTTGGGCCTTTGGAAGGTGACTGGCTCGTGAGGGGTATGACCTCAATAATAGATCTATCCATTGATGAATTCATCCCATGGTGGGTTTGTGGGAAAGATTTGTCATGAAAGTGAGTCCCCTCACCCTCCTCTCTCTTTTCGCTGTTGTCCCCACAGGTGAGCAGCTTTGCACCACCATGCCCTTGCCCCATGCTCTTCTGCCTCAATAAATCCCCAGAAACAATAAAGCCAACCAACCATACACTGAAATCTCTGTACTATGAGCCAAAATTAAGTTAGTCCTCTTTTAAGTTGATTTTCTCAGACATTTTGTCACAGCTACAGAAAGCTAACACAGACTCTAAGAAAGTAACTACAGTGTCTGAGTACTAAGCTATAATCTTGTTAAAGTCATTGTTGGAAGAAGTTAGTACTAATTTAGTATTTATGGCTTAACTAAAATATTAATTTATTATTTTATAATATGGGATTTATATAATATGGGAATTATATAAAAATATAATTGCACTATTTCTAATAATTTATAATTTTTTTAAAAAGGTAAATATACAGCAGCAGTTTAAGACTGGATGGTTTCCAATTGGGTAGGCCTTTGCCATTGCTGATATACACATTGTTTATGCACATGCTGCACAATCTAGAAAGGCAATTTAAGTAATGGTTCATCTAGACACAATTGAATCTCCCATGGTATCCTTCATGTGAGCACATGATTGGCTTGTGTGATATGAACATCTTGGAGATGGACCTAACTTCCCACTCACCCAACTCTTTACAATCCATGATGGACATTGAGCACTCCTAGATCCTGTCATAGAGGGAGGAGATGGAAGCTGAGAGATGGCAGATGAAGTGGAGGGAACTGAAACAAGTGAGTGAGGCAGAAGAGCCCCAAATTCAGGCTGTGAACCTCAGGGTTTGCTGGCTAATTTCGGATCAGGTGTAGCTACATGAACCAATAAAATTCTAAATTAGGCTAAAAAATCCTGGGCTATGGTAGAACTTGTGGGAAGATAGGTAGATGTTAGAAAACAGAGGCAGATAAAAAGCACTCTATCCATAAGGCAATAAAAATGGATCTAAAAAGGCTTTTCTGCATGATGTGAATATGGCAGCTGTGTTTATAAACACTGTAACCAAGAAACAATTCAGATGAAAATAAGCCCATGATGCTACTATTCTCTACAGTTCAATATTTAATGTGAAAAGGGGGTAAGATACAGTAGTTATTGAAGGGAATGATACTCTAGTCTTTCGTTTGTTTTTTAAACAGAAAGGGAAAGTGAGAGATAGAGAGGAAGAGAGAATCAATTCTGTTTTTCAAATGGCTTTCGTTGCTCTGATACTTCACAGCGTATGTGGTGCTGGGGTTGAACTTGCATACTTGCAAATGCAAGGCAAGCACCGTGATGAGCCATGGCTCCAGCCAGATACTCTATACTTATTTTAAATAATAGTTTTTACTTTTGAAAAATATGTATGGTCAAGGGGAATTTCCAGAGTTTTCTTACCTCTACAAAGATGAAGCAGGGGAAAATGGTGTTGCTTCTACACTCTTGGCTCTGAGGATTTGGAAGCATGTTTTCCTGTTGGCATAGGAGAAAAAAATACAATGACTGTGAAATCCAGCTTTTAAGTGGCTATGTGCACCACAGAAGCTCAATACATTCTCATTACAAAGCTAACTTTGTCCCTACCAGGAACTAATGTCCTCCATCCTGAGTTACTGTTTGCAACGTCAGAATATCTGTGTCTTTTCACTTGTATTGCACCTAGCATCCACAAGGTTTCTTTCTTTTCAAATGCTGCCTCTGGCTTGAGAGATCATCAAATATTTCCCCTTCTATCCTAGTGCAGCAGGATAACCAGATACCTAAAGTTAGACTGAACCTGTTGGAAACACAGGCATTGTGGCCAGAAATATGTTGGATTTCCCTGGGCACAATGCCTACATCATCACCTGAAGCTCTGTGCCTGTTCCTACCACAACATAATCACAGTATTTAACATTTCTTTGGATGGCCTTTTGTCAGCCAACACGTCAGTAACACTTCCAAATGTAGTACTGTCCCCAACAGTATGGTAAAGAAGGAAGAAATTTTGAATGATGATCTCAGCAAAAGCATAAATTCCAAAGAGGTTCCATGCTATTTCCACTACATTATTTGTAAATTTTAAAATAAAATATTCTTAATATGGAAACCACCTGATTGGATACACATGGATGGGTCAAGATGGTGAAATTATTTAATCAAAATTATCAATTAATATTTTGAGAATAATTCTCATGAAAAACAAGCATAAGTAAATGCTTCAACTTCTTTCAGATAGGCAAGTAGCCCTTACAAAGTCCAAATCAGATGTTTGTATTGAATTACCCCCAGAGAATGGAATATTGAAATAATTATGAACCTGAAACTCATCAAAACAGAAAAAATCTAAATCATGAAAACAGAAAACAATCTAAATTCCATCATAAATGAAACTGAAATCATGATAAGTATAATTTTTTGTCTTATAATGCAGTATCATGACCAGCCCCAAAGCTATTGTGTCCCATATACTAAGTTCAATTACTCTAAGCATTTTAGATCAGCTTCCCAACTGAGAGGTATAAACCACCGCTCTGTCCCTTGTGGGACAGTGGCTTTCAGTAGAATGTTTCACTTCAGGGGATATTTGGAAATTGTGCTTCTATAATAGGTTAGACCCTTTATTGGTATATAGAGACAATGACTAGGGAAACTATGTTTTACAATGCACAAGACCGTTTACACACAGTGAAGAATGTTTCTGCTGCTTGTCCCATTTTTCTGTCACACTGGATTACACTCACCTTAAACCTTTGAGCAGCAGTTCAGCTATAATAATAAAAGAACTTACATGAAAACCCCAGTAATTTAAGGGAAGGTTATTGTGGATAGGTGTCGCGTTCGACCAGGGAAGCGGCAATAACGACACGTACACTCCTGTTGCTTGAGGAGATCTCTCTTTAATCAGGAAGTTACACTGCTTATATAGCGAAAGTAGTCCAATCAGCAGGTTGTTGCTATGAGGAAGAAAACTCTGCCGGCTCCTATTGGTTGTCCCTAGGTGGTCAGAAATCACAAACATATGAACCAGGAACAGCACAAGATCAGCTGACCAGGCTTGGCCAGCCGCCAGCCGCCATCTTAAAGCTGCCTGCGTGGCTTGGCCTCCAGGTGCCGCCCGCCACAGATAGGGAAGCTTAAGTGCAACAAAAACACTGCTTCACAATTATAAAATATGCATTTACAAGGAACGTATGTCACCAAAGATAATTTCCCCACTAATACTTTAAAAGCTTTCATTGTATAGTGTGACAATGCAGGTACTACACAAGGAAAAATGTTTATAAAAATGGTAAGATTTAAATACTTTAAATCTTTATATTTAGCATTGAGCATTATACTAAATATAGATTTAAGGTTTTCAAATGATTTAGAACTAAATAATATGTTTAGTGGAGACTCATATGCCTTATCTAATTGAATTTCATGAATGACATTCATTTAAAAACATTTAATATTTTTTCTATAGCTATCCTTTAACTTTTTGGCATAGTGGTAAAGAATCTTTGTAATGAAATTTATGTGTTTATTTATTTGTTTTAGGGGTACACATAGTTTTCAATTTTCCTCTGAGTCTTTCTGCAAGATTCGTTGTTTGAAAGAGAGCTGACCCAAGAGGATAGCTGGGCTTCGGCATTTCATGACAGGACCACTCTCAAGAAAGCCACCTTGTGATTCTAGGAAGGCCAGGGAAATGTGAAAGAGGTGAAGGGATTTCAAACTTCCTTGCAAAGAACTTTCACATAAGCCCTGGGAAAAAATCAGAGTTGACTTAATTAGTTCTGCCATACGTGATAAATTCTGATTGATGATAATAAAAAACAAATGAATTGAAGTCCTGCAAAATGTGAGGTGAGAAGATGGGCAGAGAACCTGATAATTGAAACTCTTGCTTCAGCTGTGGGTAATGCTACCCTTAGCATCTGCTGCAGTGCAAGAATTGTCAGCGAATGACACCTAGGGCAGTTATTGTCACACTAGTCTCTCTCTCTTCTCTCCAAATGCTATGTATATGAAATTTAAAATACATAATGCATGAGAGTGGAGGGACACAAGAAGTTCATATGATGATAGTATATTGCAAACACTATTCTAAATAGTTTTAGGTCTTGGTAGACCAGACCAGAATTCTCCTTTTAAAATGACATCACTCTTCAACTCTTGGTACTCTCTCTCTAAAAGAAGGAGAAAAGGTAAGAAGGAGATTTTGATAAGTTTATATACTAATATGTCATGCTGCTTATAAAACTAATGAATTTGGGCCTTTTTAAATAATCATGTCCAAAAATTCTGTAAAGTCAGAAAGCTAAGTGGAACAGTAGCATGGCAGCAATGAATGAGCTAACTGAACGAAAGATCTGTAACCATGATTTAGAATACAAAACACATTTATTCTTTTAAATAATCAAAAATTATTTAAATAATCCAAGATTTCTGCTGGTATGTCTGGTTTTGTTGAAGTACTTTTCAGAAGTGTTTTTCGCTTATTTATTTAATATATTCCATCATATGCACAAAACTAAGTTCTAAATAACCCTGTGCTTGAATTTTAATTCCTATTCAAGAGTCATTGAATTTGAGTGTTTCCTAACACTATATATGTGTGGTACTTTTAGACATGACCACAAATTCTGGGACTCCTCCTTTCAATGAGGAAGGCTGCTTCCCCTTGCCTTGAGGGTGTAGTGGTCTCGATGACTCTTCTAATGATTGGAAGATAGAAGAAGTGATGGTGTGTGAGTTTGGAAGCTAGTTAATAGAAAGCACTGTGGTTCCCTGCTCATTCTGTTGTTTCCTCTTAGATTTACTGGGTCTGGAGCAAGCTATTTCCCATACTGTGAGAAGAGACTACGTGGCCAGGAAGTTTGGCCTCTTGCCAAACACCAAGGAGAAACCTAGCCTTTGTCTATATAGCCATGTGGCTGAAGCATCTTGGAAATGAATCTTCCATCCACAGCCAAACCTTCAGACAACTGCAGCTCCTGCCAATTTCTGACAGCAGCAATGTGACAGACCTAGAGCCAGAAACACCCAATAAACCACCCCCAGATTCCTAGTCCACAAAATCTGTGTAACTATTGTCTTAAGGCACCAAATTTGGAGGTAGTTGTTCACACAGTAATAGACTACTACTGTATTAACTGTGATTCATCAGCACATTAGGTAACAACAGTGCTGATGAACACTGCTTTGCTTTGCTTCTGTTTCTTTTGTGAAGAAATTACCAATCCAGGGAGAATAGCCAATAATAAAATTTAGTGGAATCAAATCATAGAGAAGCTAATCTTAGAAGTGATTATGATGGGGACTGGAGTGGTGGCTCAGCTGTTGGAGTGCTTGCCTGGCACGTGGGAGGAGGACCCAGGTTCAAATCCCAGCACCACATATGCACCTAAGTGTTGGAGAAACAAAGGCAAGATGAAAAAATAATTAAAATTGATTCCCTCTTTAAAAAGAAAAAAAGATTATTTTGGTTTTTTTTCTCATGATTTGTTCTTGAATTCACTCCTCAATACATTCATTTTGAGGCTCAAATGATGTATATTGTATATGAAGAAGACTTTGAAAAGTACTGACCACTTTAAAGAGGCTATGGATAGGGGACATGGTTCTCCAGACCTCAGACCCCAAGGAAACAGGTGGGCTGTACCCTTCCATCTACTGAAACTATG
Organism: Aplodontia rufa; assembly: GCA_004027875.1. Lineage (NCBI taxonomy): Eukaryota > Metazoa > Chordata > Mammalia > Rodentia > Aplodontiidae > Aplodontia > Aplodontia rufa. The sequence goes on along the minus strand of PVKS010005617.1, from coordinate 74,478 downwards.
TTCGGGATCAGTGTGACAGGAAAAAAGGAGACTGCTTTCTAGGTATTATTTTCTGGATAGTATACTCCCCAAATTTATATTTTGAAACTCTAAACTCCACTTCCTCAGAATGTGACTATATTTGGAAATGGTGTCTTTAAAGAGGCCAGTAAGGTAAAATAAAGCTATTGGTATAGGTTCTGATCCAATCCATCTCTTATCCTTATAAGAAAAAATTAGAACATACATACTGCAGAAGCTGCCCATGGTCCTGGAATGAAGCAGCGTCACTGACCCTTTGATCTTAGATATCTGGGCTCTAGATTTGTATATTAGTAAATTTGTGCTGTTTAAGACATCTGCTCTGTGGTACTTAGTTATGGCAGCCTTAGTAAGCAAATATACTAGGTAATAACAACCTAGGTGTTAAGAGTCTCAGATTTATTTCAGATTCATTCACCATATAATTACATAGATTGGGGACTAGCTAGTACCTGGCAAAAGTTTTTGTTGGAAAAGATTATTAGATGGGGTGATTTTAACAACTGTAATTAGCCATATAATTTTGAAAAAGTTTTCACATACTGTAAAATAGAACAAAAAAAAGATGAACAAATTTTCAAATTATTCAAATATAAAGTATTTTGGAAGTGTCCCCTCACCACTCAGGGGAAATTAAAAATATTTTTTTTCACATAGAAAGTAATACACAGAAAAATCAAGTTGATTTGCCTATGGCTTAACTGTGACAAATTCAAATTCTAGAGTCATTTTCCCTTATGAGTAAAAATGGAATGCTAATTATTGTTACTAGTAGTCTCAGAAAAGCACAATTAGGAAGGTAAATCTGTCACTTTTTAATCCCTCAAACCAAATAATGCATCCCATTAGAAATGACTCAGGGAAGATCAGAAATTTGGCTTAATTTCACTATAGGTATTCATCATTAGCGTAAAAATAATTGAGAGGATACTGGACATTATTATAATTTTATAATATTATTGAATTCTTAAAGTATGTGAATATTAGGAGAAAAAATCAAATAACATTTTCAAGAAAAAAATAATGTAATTGTGTGCACTAAAGCTATTCTTATTGCCAAAGATCCCTATAATATTATCTTACATATTATTAGCATTTATATATTGTTTTAATCCCCTATTCTGTATTAATTGATTTCCATTAATTGTTCCTTTATGCATCAAGTACTGCATAAACATGAACAATCCTCTGCAAAAAAATAATTGTATTGACTATTGATTGCAACCTCTTTTGAAGAATTTCACAGAAAGATTAAAATCTTCAATAACGCCAACAACCTTTTGTGCTCCAGGGTAATGTCTAATGGGTTGCGTCTAATTGCAGAGAATACTTGGCTGTATTATCTTTTCACCAGTCCACAAGAATGTAAATATTATGGGCTGGATAGTGTACTCCCCAGATTTAAGTGTTGAAACTCTAAACCTTATTACCTATCCACGTAACTCTGTTTGGGCACCGTCTTCTGTAAGGCTGCATTGGTGGACCTGGTTGATATAAGCTGTAGTTTTTTGAAGAGGGAGGTCTTGCAAATATAAAAACATTCCTCTTCATCAAGCCCTTATATTGAGTTTTAAATCACAAGGTTTCTGAGATTTTAAAATAATGAGTGTGTCAGCTTTCTAGAAGGTGAGAAAGAAACTTATAAAATGCTACTGGTTTCACAGTCAGTTCTGAGATATGCCATGTTTAAACTGACTTTCTGAGGAATGGCGATTCCCTTGTTATTTCATCAGTTTTGAACTCCCGTATTAGATGACTGAAATCATAGTAGTTTAAATAAAGCAAGAATTGTATTTTATATTGAAGTAATAGTCCAGGTACACAGGCAGAGCTGAAAAAGCAGCTGCACCGGGTCAAAGATCCAGGCCCCTCTGTCATGTGACTCTTCTATCCCCAATACGTTTGTTTTGATCATGTCTGCATTTGGGGTACAGGAAGAAGGCCAGTGTTGGACAGATTTCGGCAGGATTTTGAGGAAATTTTATATCACTTCCAGATGGCCAGGATATCATCAAAAGGCCAGAGCTAGCTACGTGGGAAGCTGAAATACGTGCCTCGCCCGAAACTTCTGCTTAGAGATGGAAGCAGCTGTGGATGAATGCTATCTGCTACCTAACAGAATGGATGGATTTTTTTTCCTTTCACAAATCTTAATTTAGGACCTGAGAACTCAACAAATACTACTTTGGAAACTCAAACCATGTCTTTAGGCTCTGTGTGAAATTCAATAGCCTACTCTGAAAAGTGGAACAGTGTGGCTGATACCAGCAGGGTACAGATATTGGGTGCTTTCCGGTGAATCAGAAAGTCTTGCTGCAACTTCAGAGCTGTGGTCATAAAAGTGCTGTTGCAGCATATTTTTTTTCTCAGTAGGAAGAGAAACTGTGGGATAAACTTAGGTTGCACCACTTTGTAAAGGAAAAAATAAAAGCACATATAGGTTGTTCCAGGTTCCTCGAGCTTTGCTTTGGTGTGAATTGGACTACCTATTTCCTCTGGCAGTGTTCATTATGGCAGCCTAAACATACCATTAAGAATTCGTCTCTAATTTCTGTTGTATCAACTGAAATTTTTTTTATTTTTCTGAATATAAAAGTATTTAATTGGTTTTACACATATGCATAAAGAAGAAAGTAAACTACTGCATAACTTGTTCATCGAAAGACAAATCCTGTTAGCATTTTGGTATATATTGTTCCAGGTTTCATCAGTGCATGTATATTATAAACTAATAAGCTCTCTATAGATTTTCTTGAGCATGTGCTATTCAGCAACTATGACATTATTTGGGGTTCTGGGGGAAATGCTACAAAGAAAACTTGGGGTCCTCTAAACTTGGAGATGCCTGGCCTTCTTAGTCCTCTACTTTCTATGTGTTCTATCACAACCTCATCCCAAACATCCCATGGCTATATGCCACCTGGGTTTGAGGATGCTTAAGACTTTTATGAACTTGTTTACTTTTTTCTTTTTTTAAAGAAAGAGGGGACAGTGAGAGAGAGAAAGAGAAAAGCAATTTTTATTTAGTTTTCCATATGACTTTCATTGGTCGGGCACTTCGTTGTATACATGGTGCTGGGGTTTGAATTCGCATACTTGTGCATGCCAGGTAAGCACTGTAACCACTGAGCCACCGCTCCAGCCCCTTGTTTACATATTTGTGGTGAATTAAATATATAACTTAGAGTGTGTGAATATTTGCTATACCCCAGTGTTCTGATTTATAGTAACTGAGAAAGGATCTCGTGATCTAGCAACTTCAAGTCTTTCTCCTTGGGTTTGAGTATTTGTTACCAGGCTGTTTCCCTGCTGACTGAGACATAATCCATTTATTATCTGTGTAGCAACAGTCCCTCTAGCTTATTCAAGAAAAATGGGGAATTTTATTCCCTACCTTCTAGCAGAAAAGGCAGCTTTTCATTAATGACTTCAGTGAAAACATTTCCGTGCAGCAGAAACTTGACTAAGTAAGACATTACAGAGAAGTTTTAAGTATTGTAAACCTGTCTCATTGTCTTCTATAATTCAATGTTTGTGTTGAAGAACACACTGTCATTGTATTTCTCATTTCTCTGTAGATAGTCAATTTTACTCCATTCTAAAATGTTTCCACAGCTTTCAGGATACTCTCTTTATTCCTGCTTTCAAAAAATCTAGGAGTATGTACCTAAGTGTGGACCTTTTCAAAATTATATTTCTTGTTACTTTTAATCTGGAGACTTGTGTGTTTCCTTATCTTCTGTAATTTCTCTTGCATTATTTCTTTGACAAATATCTCTCCTGTATTATTGCTGGTTTATTGCTGGGTATCCCCTGAAAAAGACAACAGGATGTAGACATTATGACCTCCTTTGTATCCATGCACATTGAAAATTAGCTATTGTAACTTTCTTAAGTGACTTTGTCATCACCAAATCTTAAGTAATTGTTTGCCACAATTCTATATTCTTATGGTTAAAAGTGGTTAAGATTCAATCTTCAGTACAGTAAAATAAACTAGAATTTCATAAATGATTGCTGAGTGAATTTAAGTATGCTGAAATAGTTTTAAAATACCAGAAAACTTAAAATGAAATATGAACAATTTGAATTAACAGTTGAAGTCATAAACAGCAGAATTGAAGCTACTGAAAGAAAACCCAATGACTGAAGGAAAAAACTTGACATGCTTTTCTACATTACAAAAATAAGAAGATCAGAGATAAAATAGATATGTAGGGCTGAAAGCAGAGCACCACAATATTTACTAAAGGTTCTTTCAAAGAAGAAATACACTGAAGTTCAGGACCCAAATCTCTTATTTTATATGCAATTTTTCCCAAGAACTGGTATAAAAATAAGGCCAGCACTACTACTTCTTGGGAAAAAAACCACATCTATTACTCTGTCTTTTTTAAATTTCCTGATTGTCTACCTACAGAGACATTTCCAAGCAAGGGATGAGGTGAGGGAGGCACTGGGGCCACTGTAGCCTCTTGGCATGGGAAGGCCTGGGAAGGGACGCCTAGAACAGCTCGCCAGAGAAAGTGAGGCCAACGCTGCTTTCTTTCCCCACTGGTGTGTGTGTTCTAGATTCCTTTTTCCTTCCTATTGGAGTAGTAAGATGCAACACTGGGAAAGAGCAAACTAGGTCATTGGCTTGTCAGAGATCTACACTATTGTAGGTAAAAGATTTCTCCATGTAATACTGTATAACTCATCAGAGAACTAGAACTATGTAGGGGTGAGAGACTAATTTTAAGACAGCAATAGGGAATTTAAAACTGTTTATTTGCCAATATTGTTCCCTATGAACAGCTCACCTCTTCACGAAACTTGCAAGGATGTAAGTGACTGCTGAAGCCCAAGTATGTTTGTTCAGGATCTTGGACTCCTTTAAAGACTGCTTTCTTTGCATTATCTATTGTTTCCTTCTTAAGTGCTAGTTAAATAGGGAGCGAACAGAGCAGAGCAGGTTGGCTTGACGTTTTATGGGTAAAGTTTTCACTAGAAAGACTGAGACTCCTTCCTGTGTATTATCTGGAAACCAGGAAGTCTTTTCAGAAATTGTTCACCAAGATGGTACACCTAATTCTATAGACATGGAACTTTCCCCTTTTGCATTTGTGATTATTTCACATTCCTTCTGTAGAGAGTCTTCTTTATCCATTGGGAAATCAATTAATTCCACAATTATCTCTCTCAGGATCTCTAACACCCGCAGCCACCATCAGGGATTACTTACTATCCACCAGAAACCTTAAATAGGAAAAAAAAATAGAGCACCTTCCCAGATAGCCCTCCATCAAGCCTCACAGAGGACATAGTTGCATCTTTTGCCTGACTAAATTCTAGAGATCAGGGTTTGTCAGATGTTCAAACCAGAACCTATTTGAGAATATATTAAAGGTATGCATCTGAGAGACAACAGAAAAGTCACATGCATCCTGAGAAATCAATACAACTATGATGCCATGTTTGGTCCTAAATGAAGGCTTAGAATGGTATTGAATAAGGGGAAGAATCCGAATCAGGTGGCAGAAATTAAAATTCTATGGTTATCTTCTGCTTCTGCTTGATATTCCAGTCCTCAAAAGGCCAACAGGTAGAACAGAAATTTTGATATTAGACTTATTTTGCAGATGAAAGAAGTGAGTTTGAGAATAACTTGCCCAATATCAAACAGCTAGAAATTGATCTGGCATTTATGAATTCCAAAGTCCATAGACTTATATTATACCATCAGTTCTCACAATTAAAATGCAATGTGGTAAGTGCCAGAATGCACGTAAGCCCAGGAACTATGATTTCAAACAGACCAGTAAGCATAGATCATGAAATAGTTAATGACATAAACTGAACACTCAAACTCTATCTGCATTTCCTAGAGTAGTAACTGACATGAATAGACTAGCAAGAAATAAGTACAATTAGAAGGGAAGAAAATGGAGCTGTATTCAGTAAAGCAAGCCATACAATCAAGAGACACTTCAATTCCCATTTCTAAAGTGCAACACAGAGATGGGCTTCTGATGGAATCTTTCCTTCTCCAGAGTACAGGGAGTGAGGAAGGAGAGAAAGGCAGGGATAGCTGCAGTGCAGGATGACACAGCATAATCCCCACTCATGAAACAGCAGCAGAAGTACAACTGTCCTTTCAGACAAGAAAAGTATTGGTCCTGAACCTATACTTTGCAGTTTGTTTCAATTTTTTTTTAAATTATAGGTTCCCAGATGCAGCAGGAAGTTGTTCAGAGGATGACAGAGGCCCAGCTGCTGCCTCCAGGGAGAGATGCATAATTTTGCCAGCAGCTGGAACACCTCAGATAATAGCTGATGGATCACAAATCCACAAGTCCACCTCTGCCTACAGGATGTTATTTCATTGAGGTCTTAGTTTGTACAAGAGACTTATTTCTACCTTTTTTCCTTTGCATTTTATTTCCTATTTTAATTTTGTTTCTATGAATCAGGTATTCACAATGATGATATGAAAATTCACATTCTCAAAAATATAATTATTCCATTCATCACTGCTCTTCCTATATAAAGGTTTGTTTCATCTTTCTATTGGGGTCACCCATCTGATTTTCTTGGTGAGAGTAAAGCAGTTTTCATAAGTAGATTTTTTTTTTTTGGTCTAAGTAAATGTGAACCATGAAGAGAAAACTCCAGGAGGGTTAAATGCAAGGGGCAGCAAAGCTCCCCTTTTTGATCTTGCCACCCCCTCTTGGTGATCCAATTCATTCTTCCAGGTGTGGAGCACTGAATGAATCCCAACACTGATCTGTACAGTGTAACAAGGTATTTATAAATTCATTTCCTCCCTTGAAATATCTACACTGCAATCATTGCCTGTTGTCCTTGATTACAAAAGGGCTTCTTCCTGTTTTGTTGCTCATTGTTCTTGTTTTTCTTTTGTCCAATTTGGTGATGGTTCCACACCTTCTGCTTCATCTGCCATTCTTGTTTAAACAAACACCTAAGTAGAAATAAACATGTTTGCTTCTATAGAATATTTGTTGCACTAATATTTTTCTAAAAAAAACACTCAGAGGTGATTTCAAGATTTGTGATTTAGAAGTCTCTTTTAAAAACCATAATCATCCTAAGCACAATCCATAAATAAGCATTCTATAAACATTGGCTGAAAGAAATAAATGAAGCAGAAAAAAAACTCCGTTTTTTATTTCCCTTTTTTGAATCTACGCTTTGTGTCTTCAAAACTTAGCCCCTTCCAAATTCTATTCAGACAAAACTCACACAGCTATTTATTTCTCTACTTGATATCCCTTGATATTCAACTTAATGGAGAAAGGACATTAATATTTATCAGGCACCAACCAATGTCAGGCACCAAGCCAAGTAATTTTTCCATGCTATATTTAAAACTATATAAAATTTCTTCTTTTAGAGATGACAAAATAGTGATGGTTAAAATTTTCCTTCTTCAGTAATTGTTAAAAATAAAGAAAGAAAGAACAACTAAAACCTGGATAGACTGTGGAAATTAGAGATTTTTACACTCATCAGAGAGTTGAGGTTCACAAAAATATTAAAGGAATTAAACATGAGAGCTCTCTATAAGAAAGCTCCCTCTAGGAGAGATGGCATCTTCCACTCTGCCTGTAGAAAGTGGGAGAAGACACAAGTACCGCACACATGGTGAAATTTCTAGGGTCAGGCGAAAGCTGCCAAACTTTAAAGGGTGCACATAGCCTGACATGACAGGAGCTCCAGAGGCAGAGTGTGTGCCCACCTGCCACTTCTTTTCCAGATAAGAAGACAAGAGAGAGTTTTGTGGAATAATAAAAGCCGGGAGCAGTGCTAAAGTACAGAGGAAGCTTCCTGGTGATGTGAAAAAGGGGACTGCAAAGCAGTAAGATGCATGAAGATTTTTCTATTGACCAAATCTTGCCTGAAGAAAGTCTTAATCAGGTCCTCCAATTATTTAGAATCAGAGATGCCTTGAAATCTACCCAATCTATAATCCTGTAATTGGTTTAACTACCAATTACGGAAAGAATGTGCCCTTTAAAGGGGGTAAATATAATTTATTTCCATCTCATTATTTTTTCATATCAACATCCAGAATAAAAATACAAGATATACCAAGACACATGAAAATGTGACCTGAGATCAAGAGAAAGAATGATCAATAGAAGCAGGTCTAAATAGGTCCCCAAGGTTAAAATTAACAACAACAACAACAACAAAAAAAAATCTTAAGGAAGCACAGAGGAATTAACGCAGAGGTGCTCTACCACTGAGCTATGCCCCCTACTCCCTTTGAATTTTATTTTGAGACAGGGTCTGGCTGAGTTACAACACTGGCCTCAAACTGTGATCCTCCTGCCTCAGTATCCCTAGTCATGAGATCACAGGCATGTGCTACTGTGCCTGGTGCTTAAAATAAATGCTGTTAATCTGTTAAAGTTTTTAATGGGAAAGTTACACAATAAGCATAGGGAATATTAGCCACAAATAACATTGTGTTTAGACATGGTTATTGACAACTCTAAGTCTTAGATCCACTTAAAACCAAAGAGTAATAAGAACAGTACCTATTTTATAAGTTGTAGCATGGATCAAATAATGAAGTAGAGTGTATAAATTGCTTAAAGCAATTCATAAACAGTGAATTCTCTGGGCTGGAGTAGTGGGTTAGCAGTTGGAGCACTTGCCTGGCATGTACAAGGAACCAGTTTCAAACCCCAGGACCACATACACAACTGTGTCAGAGAAACAAAGGCCAGATGAAAAAATAAATAAAATTGATTCGCTCTTCTCTCTTTCTCTCACTCTTTCACTCCCTCTTAAAACAAAAACAAAAACAGTAAATTCTCAATAAATATTATCTCTTATTGGTATTAAAGAAACTTAACCAAGTTTTTCAAAGAGGTTGTGTAATGCAATATTCAAATTTATTTTTGATAAGCTCCCAAAATAGAGAAACTGCCCTTTGGTAAAAGAAATTTATCCTGAAAAAGGAAATATCTAGGGCTGATGTGGTGGTTCCGCAGTTAAAGTGCTTGCCTGGCATGTATAAGAACCTGGGTTGGAACCCCAGCACAACATACACAACTAAATGCCAGGTAAATAAAGATCAGATGAAAAAAATAAATAAAATGGATTCTCTATGTCTCTCCCTCTCCATCTCTCTCCTTCTCTCCCTCCCTCCCACCCTCCCTTTCTCTCTCTCTCTCTCCCCCATTTAATATAAATAAATAATAAATAAAGTAAGTCTCCATTTTTGAAGGCAATCTCTCTCTCTGAACCAGGAAGATGAAGATAACTAAGTCACAGGAAACATATTAACGGAAATGGTTGCAACCATTCTTGGTTTTGTTTTACAGTATCTTTCTTGACTAGCTCCCCCTATAACTTACTTTCTGATAGATATCAGCTTTCTTTATTCACACTGAGTAAAAATGGTATTTAAACCTGAATTTTCAGCCACTCCTATGAAATCTACTGCTTTCCCTGAATATCTCCCACAATACATAAAATAAATGTTAATAAACTTGTTTCTTTTCTTCTTGTTAATTTTATAAAGATCAAAGCATTCACATACACACATATACACACTTACTGGTGAATAATCCTATCTAGGCCTTTATTATCATACTGGTGGATAGTTTTTAATTTCTATATTTTTAGAATTATTTTTCCTTCAAAGTTTTGTGTGTGAAGAGCTGGCTGTGCACTGCTAAGAGTTACTCATGATGTATAAAACAGTAGTTTTCATGCTGTACCTAAATCTCTGTTACTCCATTTTATGAAGTAGTAATTTGCCATGAGCTATTATCTATTTTGAATTTAAGTGCTGAGGTAGAATGACCTCAGACCTCTTTTTTACAAATGAACAACCACCACGTGCCTGGGCACAAACAATCATTAGGCACAGACTGATAAATTAAGTGTGCTACTAAAAATGACCACTTGTGACTTACCACATTAATCAGAAGCACATGGATACATGGGTGTATCGAACACATACTGGAAAAACCAGTCTGACCTTATTGAATACATCAGATTCCAAACCACCAAACAAAGCAAGCTTCTCACTGAGGCCTGTAAAAGGAGGAGCACTCTGAGACGGGACATAGTGGCACTCTGACCCCTTCCCTTGGTCACCAGAAAATCACCACAGGAAGGAACTACCTTAGAGTGTGGTTTCTCCTGCTCCTGATGATAGCACAGGGCCCACTCCAAGCTGCCACTCTGAAACTGCAGTCTGTCCAAATGGTGGCCTAGCTTAAATCCCTGTGCTTAAGGTCTCTGTGCCCAGAACAAGTTCTTAAGCTGGTCGGTAACATCTAACTACCTACAGTGATGCGTTCCTATTCGCTTTCTGCTTTTGCTCTCAGGTCAGCCTCCCGAACCCCTGTGGCAACCGTAACACTTTCTTCGTCTTTTCTGCATGAACACACACATTTACATATTTGTGTAAAGTGCAATGTGTGACTTAATGTTAGAGAACATTAGAAATTAAAATTGGAATAAAAGAACCTGTGATTGCCCATCTCATGACTACCAGCTGGCCTCAAGTATTCAGCCAACTGCCGCTGATGAAAGTGGTGTAGCCTGTGAATTGAAATTCAATACATTCTGACATTGTGAAAGACACAGATGTGTGTGATCCATGTTAATGACAGAGCACGTTCACGACAATGTGCTTTCCAGATACATTCCCCTGGAATATCATTTTCAAAATTCTTGATCATTTTTTGGGGCACTTCTTTACTAAAACAAACTATAAATAATGAACCATTTAAATGCAACATGACATGATTTCTTCTGAAGTGACCATTGAAATGACAATGAAATAGGATTATGGCTCATTTTATATGTTATTTTGTCTATTTGTCATGTTAATAAATTGCTGTTGACAGAATAAACCTGTTGGCTGTTGTTTCTATCTCTAAAAGCCTATTTATATGCGCTATATAAATGTTTTATGGGTAGATTTCCCATCATATTATGACTTAGAGCAAAACAAAGATACTCTTTTGCTGAAGGACATCTCCTGTGATCATAGTCTTTTGATGACATTTAAAATGAGGAATTTATATCTTCACACTTTGTAAAACAGTATTTTTTTTATTTTCCTGAAATGTCTGTCAAGCTTTAATATACCATTTTTTCTATTCAGTCTTTTAATGTGAACATTTACTGAGATGTCATAATGCCACTAAGAAATAACAATTTACTCAATAAAAATTTATTGGCAAACTACTACATGCCAGACTTTGAAAATGCAATGGTAAACAGGACTGACCTGAGCCCTGACCTATGGAGTTCGCTCAGAATTCAATGAGGAAGACATTGTCAAAAGATGAAGTTAAGCACGTTGCATTTTATTTTTTCTTTTTAGCTCTAGGGATTGAACTAAACAATACTAAGAACAGGATCTAACACAGAGCTATCCCCCCAGATGAGCACATTAAATTTTAAAAAGTTTGATTTGAGTATTTAGTAATTCATGAGTTGGGCAACAGCAGTGTCTACAAGCAGTTTTGCACTCCTCCGGGAAAGCAAGAGAAGAAACTTTTATGAAGTGCTTGCAAAATTAAGGGAAAAAATATTTACCTCTTGTTTAGGGTGGCAGGTCTCTAGTTAAAGGTTAGTTGGGATCTGATGGTAAAGTCACTATTTAACTGTTTACTTCAGGCTTCAGTTGTCTTACAAAGGAACTTAAAGAACCACCCCAGTGTAATGGCCTCCCAACTAAAATATGTTAAAACAATATTCTGAAATTAATCATTTCCAAAGAAATTGTGTTAAAATAGAACTTTTTAAGCAAGTACCAGATGAACAATTTCTTGTCTCAAAAGGAGACAAGCACACAAGTGCTGGAGAGGCTTATGAGGCAAGGTGACTTTGGGTCACTGACCCTAAAATTTTGTATCTGACCTCACGTTCTCATAACTAGCAGGGTGAGCTTTCTAGGACATTGGTTTGACCTGGTTAGCTATCCACAGCTTGACAAAACAGTCCCCTGACTCGACCAATCTTCTAATAATGTGGTGAGATGTCACGGTCTTAGCCCAACAAACAGGTTTCCCCTGCTTCATTTTGATCTTCCCGTGTAGTACCCCCACCAATGCATTCACCAGCAGTATTGCTGTAGGGTTGCCTTTGTTCTCTGTGTATAAGTGTTGCTACAATTTATTTTCTTCAGAACCCCTTTTCAGAGTACATTGAATCTGTGACTCCAAGTCAATGTCACAGATATTTGGCTCAGAATAAACTATCTTTTTATTTTCTTTTAAAGCAGAGTTGTTATTTTGCTTCAACAATTTATTCTAAAAAAGTAATTACACAAAAAGATGCACTTCCAATTGTGATAAATATTACAAGGCAAAAACAATTTACACTTAACTGCATTCATTCATTTATTAAACATATTGCAAATCATGTTATATGCCAGGAAATAAGCAAGAAAATATGAATATGTCATTTCTTCTATTATGAAATTCAATGTTATATGACTATGAAGAGAGATGAATGCATACAAAAAATGGTAGGGAGCATAATAGAGATCTTTAGAAAATAATATAGAAGCATAGAGGAGAGACTTAAGTTTCTACCTGGCAGGTAATAATGAAGACTTCTCAGAGGAGTTTACATTTCATGTTGGAACAGAAGAATACACAGAATATGGCAGATGGAGTAGGCAGGGAAAAGGAATTTAAGTAGAGGACACACCTTTTAAAGGCACAGATATAAAAGAATGTATATTTGGGAAAAAACAACATCATTGCTTTGATATCACATGTAGGAACAATTATATGAAATGCAAAGGAAAAAATAGAATTTCTTGCCCTTGTGGGGTTCAACACTTAGAAGTTGAAGAAGAGTATAGATAAGTAAATGCTATAAAACGTTTAGTTTATTTCAATTCTATGCCAAATCTTTGGTGTGATTTTTAACATACCAGAAAATAAGGGGGATTTTTTTTGTTTGTTTGTTTTTTGTTTTGTTTTGTTTTAAATCTGGGAAAATTAATCCATAAATATCCATCAACCAAAGTGGGGAAAAGAGAAAGAGATAAGAATGATCTGGTTAGATATGTCAAAATATAATCATTAACATTGCTTTAATTCAGGCAGTTTGGAATTGGTAAATGAATGGAACACCACAAATGCAGTAACTGAAAAAAGTAGCATTTCAAATTAATGGTTTTTTTTTTTTTTTGCTTTTGTTTTTAACAAAAGATGCTTAGAAAAAAAATAAATTTGGACGTTAACTCTGAGGGGCCAATAAGACATCTTCCCCTTCCTTCTGAATTTTCCTAGGCACTTCTAACCTCTCTTCATCTGCTTACAGTCATCAGTGGGTTTGGTAGGAAGAAGTAGATTTAGCTTCACCAGTTACTCTCTCCTTTCTCCTTGGAATTGACTTGTCTGTGGAAAGCATGTCTCTGGTCTAAACTGGGGCACACAGGATATTGCAGAGTATGCTGGGTGTCTCTGGCAGCCAGCCATCTGTTGTCTGGTGCTTCCTGTACCTAGGCGAGTGACACTTTCAATAGTAGAAAACGCACAATAGTCTCAAAAGCAAGCAGTGTTTTGATGCATGAACCAAAATCTTTGGAAAATGCAGGTTGTGTCAGTGGTTTTAAACAGAATCAGAGCTTCTGGTGTAAAGTATCTTCAAGTTTTGCTAATGCTTAATTAAGTGCAAATTGTGTGGGATTTTACTCTAGCAGGTGGATCTGTTATACATCCTGCCTCATTTTTACAGGTCCATCCATGGCTAATAATGACAACATCCCAAGCCAAGAGCTTTCAACCTTGGGCATCAAATAGGCAAATTAAGCAGAAATTTGATCTTGGTTTAGAATACAGTTTTCTCAGATGTAGGTGATTGTTTTTATACATGAAAGATAGCATGCAAATGGCGTTAAACAAATGGTCAAGGCTCACAGATCTTAGACTTCTGCAGCTTGTCACCAAGGGACACTTTGACCTACAACTGCAGGGGAGACTGCCCTGGTATTCAGTTTCTTTTCAGACATTGGTATGCAATAAAATATTTGCTGCTTTTCATTGTGAGGCAGCTGGAGTCTCTGAGAACTAATGAGTCTCTGATTTTAAAAAGTTAGTTGTAGGTCTAGAGAGGAGTGTTAAAAAAATTATTCCTAATCTCAATCATGGCCCTGTGGAAGAACCAATCCTGGATTATTGTGGCTGGTCCTGAGGTGTTAGTCCTCGGCTCTTTAGGGACACAGCCTCAGAAGCATCCACAGAAGTTGTAATTTAAATATCTGAGGAAAGGGCTTTTCCTTTTGAACAGATTCAGAGATGAGGCCAAACCTCCACAGGAGCTAGAGCTCATAGGTCTAAGCAATTCATGCAAAGACAGTGGCAAGAGCCAGCCTGCCTAGAAGAGCATGCTTAGACTGAGTCACACTCAGTCCAGCTTGTAGGCACCAGAAACTGAGCTCAAAGGCAAAATGGAAATGAAGGACTTTTACATGGGGGAAAATTTTTCATTTTATAGTGCCAAAATTAATGCTTTCCAGGCAGATTTCTCCCAAGAGACTTTTAGTTCTCTGGTCATTGATTCTAGCAAACTGGTTTAGGATAATGTTGAAATCACAATTTGTCTTTATCTATCTCTTGCTCATATGACACTGAGACTCTGACAATGTGTGGGTAGCACTAGGTGCAAGTGTCTGAGGTGACTCCTTTGAGGGACTGCAGAGTGACTTGTTTTAAATTTTGAGAATGTGGGAGCACAGCTGTAAAATATCAGGTATACCTTTAAACATTTGGACTTCTTTAGCATAAAGTCAGGAACTAAATAGTCATTTCCGAAAATTATCACCTGTTCCGTTTAGAGTCCAGGATGCAGCTGCTGGAGGAGCGCCAACTCCACTCAACACAGAGGAACTTTGCATCTTGCACCGTGCAGAATAACACACTTTAGAGAATGGAACTGAGACTTGTTTCTTTGAACATTTTATTCATGAACACAAGAATTTGATATCAGATCTGAATTTATTTTAGGCTATAACTTTAAATTTATAAGGAAATTTAATCTTAAGAAGTAATTTCTCCCTGGGTCTTAGATAATATGTTAAGGTTTGGATCTGAAAATGTCCCCCAAAGAGCTCATGTGTCATGTAATGTCGTCACTTCAGAGGTAAAAAGATTGGATTGTGAAAGCTGTAACCTCATCAGTGGTTTTATCCATGTGATGGATTAATAATCTGAGTGTCATGAGAGGCAGGACTAGAGGAAGTAGGTCAGTGGAGGAGCATCCTTGGGGATTATCTTTTGTTCCTGGCTCCTCGCTTTCTCTCTGCTTTCTGCTTCCAAGTCGCCAGGAGCTGAGCTGTTTTCCTCCACCACACCCTTCTGCCATGACAATCTGCCTCCTCTTGGGCCCAGGGCAATACAGTCACCATCAATGGATTGAAATCTTTGAAACTGTGAGACTAAAATAAACTTTTTCTCCTCTAAGTTAGTTGTTCTTATCAGTTATATGAGTCACAGTGACCAGCTGATTGATACATAATGTAATGAAGTACATGCTAGAAATTTTGCAGCATCTCTGGGATATTTTCTTTTATTGTTAGAATATCCTAATTTCATTGCTATGCTGGATCACATGGATTGTCATCATTTGAAATAAGACATGGAGGGACTGGAGCAGTGGCTCAGAGGTTAGAGATCTTGCCTGGCATGCTCATAGACGCAGGTTTGAACTCCAGCACCAGGTGCACAACAAAGTGTTGGAACAATGAAAAAATGCATGAAAAACTAAATTTCCTTCTCTCTCTCTCACTGTCCCTCTCTCTTAAAGAAAGAAAGAAAGAAAACATGGATAAAGAATAACTGTATGGTTTTGAGTACAGCATTGCCTTGGATTCAATTGAATTAATGTATGGTACTAACTGGTGGCCTATTTTAGAGACTTCCTGGGCAAAATCTGTACTGTCCAAGAGAAGGATCCAAGCAGTGGCAGTGATTGAATTGGGGGACTGATGTTATGAATGTGGAAACAGAGCTTCCCAGTAGGCTATCGGACTGACCTCTGAGGAACATAATCATGATTAATCACATGTTTAATAGTAAAGTCTTATGTATTAAAGACAGTGTGGGGTGGTATATAGAAGGTAGGATTCATCTCTAGTCTTCTGGTTTCTGGGTGTAAGTGCTGTCCCTGAATTCTAATACCTTTTTAATTTATCCCCTTGATTTCTCCTCACAGGAGTGGACTGAATTATCTGGTGTATTTTTCTTAATTGGGCGAGCTACAACTATCTCCAATCCCAAACCGAGATCATTTGTCTCTTTTCACTTCACCTCTTGCCCTCACCAAGATAAGTGATCTGGATGCTAATGTGTTCTCTGAAGACTCAAAATTTCCCTCCAGAGTGCTCTATAGACTATACAGGGAGAGGCAGTCAAGAAGTCCACTTGGATGATAGTAGTAACTGGCTATAACAATTTCTGCTGCAATGATAATGCAGACTAGCAAGCACCCACACTACCCAGTTACTTGCTCATAGGTCCATGGATAGGCTAAGAAAGATGCTGGAATCTGTGTGCCTCATTCCAGTGTCCAGAAAGAAGGTATAGCAAATAACAGGAGATACAGCAAATAAACTGGAGATCAGAAGCTCCCTGAGAGCCCAGTGGAAAGAGCTCTTGTCTCGTACGGACTAGTTTTGGAGCTGGTATATGTTCCCTTCCACCCATTGGCAGAATAAGTCCTATAGCCAGGGAAAAATCAGGGAGCTAAAGAACAGCCCATTCCTATAGAGTCTGTGGGTATGGGAAAGGAATGAATTATTGCCAAACAATAATAAATATGTCACCAAGAAACATTAAGATATAAGTTACTTCTTCTAATGCAATTAACATAAAAGAGAAATATTTATCATCTAGCTTGCTTTCTTTTATTTTTACACTTCTGTCCATGACAGAAAGATAAATTTCTGTTCTTCTTTCTTAAGTGTCTTAGACTAAGAAGGCTCAATTCAATTGAAATGTATTTGAAATAAAATATTACAAAAATCACATAATCAAGTCTGGAATCACTGGAGAACAATTTTGTCCCCCTAAATTCTGTAAATGCTTCTGACCTTTTCTTGAGTTCATTTCACTTATATAAAAAAGTAATGATAAGATATAAAGCAATAATTTATGTTAAGTATTTTTTCTGTCTTCAAATGCCTTTTACACTTTGATTTATTTATATAAACCACCTGATATGTAGATAGATGATAGATAGATAGATAAATGATAGGTGATAAAATATAAATTTATATATGTTTAAAAATCAAGGAAAACCAAGGCATTCTGAGAAGCTTCCAACAACCAGGATTAAACTCATAGGTTTGGCAATAATTCTATATTTTTCCTATTCATCAATCATTAAGACAAGTAAATAAATGTAATAAAAGATGCAGATGATATACACATGAAGATTATTTACTGTAATATCGATCTTTATAATTCATAAAACCTTCCAAGTATCTGAAAATATAGTCTGCATTTCCAATTGTGCTTTTTATTGCATTTTGTGGGCTTCACATAAGACAATGGATTAATTTTATGGTACCTTCGCTATGAGAAATATAGATCAAAAGTTTGCATGCCTATATGATTCCTTTACTGATTTCTACCTTATCTTCATTCTTATTTCTATACCTCTATTCCTCCTCATGCCCATATGTATATCTACATAACCTATAATTTTATTTACATAAAAGTTTGTGGAGTACCTGGAGTGGTACATGTCTACTTAAAATATTATTGGTCTAGAAATGGAAATGTTATAGCTGTAAATTTCCTCACATAAGAGTTTATAGAGAAATGAAAATAATTTGGCAACAAAGGAAAAAACCCCAGGTGGTAAGTGACTCATTTCAGTGAAATTCAGTTGTTTCCCATAACACAAAAGTCTTGGTGGCAACTATTATAAGACATGGTGGTGGCAGGATGAGCACAGACAACTGGTGAGTGGCTGTGGAAAGTAGCATTTCTGAAATCATTACCAGCTTCTGCTGAAATGCAGGTGAGTCTGCTCTGCAGAACCACATTCCATACAGTTTTAAAAATGTGTCCAAAATCATAGTTCCCAGTACAGCTCTCTCTAAATATGTGGTATTTAAGTCATTACTGGATCAAAGCTGTTGATAGATAGCAAAGTTGTTGAAGATAGCAAAACCAAAGAAATATTACTAAAAAATCATTTCATTGTTCACTTCACCAAATACTGAAATACTGTATAGTGAAATAAGTATTTAGAGAGAATAAAAAGGAGCAATATTTTATAAATATTGTAATATTTTAAAATCTAAGTTACTACAATAATCAGTCTCAGCACAATAGCTTCTTGCTACCACAACAACTCATTACAACCAAGTAGTACAAGTGCTAAAATGCTATTTTTTAAATTATAGGGCTATACTGTAATTTTTATGCTGATACTGTTGTCATAAAGTTTAAAATAAAATGTTCTTTAATCCGGTTTTCTAAATAACAGCCTCCCTAAACAAGGCACTTTTCATTACAAATGCATGCCTAAACAGAGTCTGGAAATTGTGGCTCTTAATTGTCTCTGATAAAGCAAGATCCACACTTATGAAGTAAACAGATAAATTTCAAAGTAGCTCTTGTAATTTCTCGCATCTCAGGCCTTTCCATAAATAATGATGCTTCATTCCTGCTCAATAACAGGAACTACGTCCGAAGACACAGTTTTAATGGGAATTGTGCTCTGTGAACCAATCCTCTCTTTCTAGATCTAGCAAAAAGTAGGGGGAATATTCAGAGCCAAATTAGATTTCTTGGATTGGAATGGAGGAAAAGGAAAATGTAATATTTGTATTACTTCTTGAAAAATAAATGTGTAGAGCAGCATTCTACTTCACCTGGACTATTGCCAAACCTTCCAACTAGCCCCTCTCTACGCATGACTAAGGTATCTATTATCGGTTGGCCAGTACCAGTTATTTTAACAAGTCGTCTTATGTCCTATCTCTGTCAAAACTCCCCAAAAGTTTCCTGTATCTCTCATAGCAAGATTCTAAGTCTTCACAACCATCTATAACACTCTGCTTTGTCTGTCCCACACCCAGAGCTCATCTTCCTCTCTTATGCTGTTTCCAATCATTGTTCATTCTGCATCAGCTACTCTGGCTTCCTTACATTCTTGGATTACACCAAGAGGTCTTCTACTTGGGGGTCTTTGCCCCAAAATTCTTCCCCTGGAAAACTGCATGACTTGGTGCATCATTGCATTCAAGACTCTTCATTTAAATTCCATCCTTTTAGGAGCCTTCTCTGACCACTGTTTGTTAAAGCATGCACAGACCTACACTGCCCTGCCCAGCTAAGCCAGCTTTACTCCCCTTTATGTTATAGCCCTTACCACCAAGTAGCATGATTTACATTTATTTATGTTTTTTTATCCATTTTTTGCTACTGGATATAAGTTCTATGCAGTCTGGTAAATAAATACAGGAGTTGTCACAGGATCTCTTTCACAAAAAAGAAAATAAGGCTGATAGATACAAACCACTTGTCAAATACTGCTACCGTGCTGCGCCATAACCATCCGTAAGCCCAGGTTTTCTCATTTCAGGCTCGACTCAGTTTTCTTCCCTTTATCCTCAGGTATTCTTGTTGGAAAGGAAAAGCATTAATAAAATTCTAAGAGAGAAGGTGACTGAGGGAGGTCCTGGGAAAGGTCTACCGGTCTACAGCTCTGTTATTACCTGCCCGACTTATTCTCCTTCATAATCTTCCTTTGCCTTCCCCTTTCTGCCATCTTTAAAAATCCTTTGTATTTTCCAGTCATCTCAATTTCTTCCCATCATAAAAACCTTCACAACCTTCCTCTTTCCTATGATCTGTTGACTCTTAATTTTAGCAGCAGAGCCCTTTCTTCAACCTGAGCCTGGAGCAGAAAATAGGTAGCAAACAAACCAAATTGAGGCAAGCAGCTCTGTTGAAGCTGGCTGGCAGGATGGGCTGTCTCTCCCATGCTCACCATGACTAGGGGATAGCCCAGAGCTCAGGGGAAGTGTCCAGGTCATTTTTGTGAGCTAAAGGAAGAACATCTCTAAGCCTGCAGATTAGAACACCACATCATGTAGATTAACAGTTTTCATTGGACACCAAAGAGAAAAGAATATGATAAATGTCTTAGGAATCATATTCATCAATCCATACATGAAGTATATGCAAATTTTATTAGTATTCTTTTATTATTTTCCAGGGTCTAAAATGTACAACTAACACAATTACAGAAACTACCTAGCTAAGAAGTACTGAAGAATCTCATTGAATTCTATATAACCAATCAAGATTGGTCATGTATGAGGCAGCTTTGATTCTATTTTATTTTGTATTTCTTTATCTGACTTTTAAGCTACTTCATTGTGAAACGAGGTTTGTCTGACCCTTCTAACATGACATCCTTTAAGGCAATATGTTTTCTGATTGCACATGAAGCAAACTCTAATATCTTTCATAATAGATAACCTTTAGAACTATTTACCCCACTAATCTCATTTCCTCTTTACTGGAAAAGTCTCTTGTGCTGAATGAAAGATCCCCAGAAGCCATATCTTTTTTTTTTTTCTTGTATCTCTAACCCTTACCATAAATGATCAGTCCTTTGCCTTACCATAAATGATCAGTGCTTTGGCAGATACCTTACATAAATCAGGAAAATTAAATTCCCCTCCAGGAATTTGAAATTTAGAAAGGAGACACACAAAGCCTAAAAACCTTTGAATTTAAGCCATATAATTGTTCGATTTTTTTTCTAAATTACTGAAAAATCCTAAGTGTTTGGCCAACATATTTCTTCTACCCTACCCCTAATTTTTTTTCGCAGAAGTAACAGAAAAGTTGTTTGCAAACAAAAGAAAATTCTATATGTCTATCTATCAAAATGTGAAAAGGAATGCAACTTTTCATCTTAATGGCCACATTTAAATTTGAACTAAAATATATATTATTCTACTCAAACTGTAACTTTCCCTAGACAATCAGCTTTTTTTCCCCCCTGTATACTAGACAAAACAAATCCTGTTCATACAAGCCTGCCAGCCACACTCAATCCATTGGACCTCTTCCATTGCACAGATTCAAGCAATAAAACACCAATACCTCTAGCTAGCAAAGAGATTCTTTTAAGGACAGAGCACAGCTTGGGAACATTTCCTAGCATATGGGCCTCAGTTTCTCCACCAGTAAAACGAGATGGATTCTGAATTTAAAATTATCCATGACTGAATTTAAACTTACTACTTAAAATAGATTTATTGAAATGTATTCCTTAAATTTAAAGAACATGTAGTGTATTTCTTTTTATCCTTATAATCTCTATCATGTAGAAGGTGTTCAGTTAAAATTTTTTGAATTAATTCAAAATTTAAAACAATTTGAAGATTTAAATTTGTGTATTTAATTTGAATTTGTAGGTTAGGTATAAAAGTTAATTTTGTGCTGTGATAGTTTCAAATTTTATATAACAAAATTATTTGTTCTTGTTATTAACTGTTAGCAAATTTTGAAAAAATATAATATTTTTATAATTAAAAATAAACATTAATTTTAAGAAAAAAAATATGTTACCTAAAGAAAGCAGAAGTGTGAATGTCAAGGGATAGGTGGAAGCAAGAATAGGAGTAATTATTTATGATTTCTCTTTCCAGGCGATGAAAATGTTTGGCATTTCTAGAGGTAGAAGCTGCATAAGATTGTGAATATATTAAATATGTCTTTTTCTGCCCTTTTGAATGGTTAATTTTGTTTAAAATATCTGCTATCAGAAAGTAATATAAGAATAATTATATGAGAGGAAGGAATTTCAGGCTTCTTAAATTTTCATTTCATTGTCTAGAGATAAACAGAAGAAAGCTGCAAATGTGTGCCACTTATTGAAGAAAATGTCCCTTTTACACCCCAAAAGATGGCTTATAAAGATAGAAACAGCAAAGGAGATTAGGGGTAAAAAGAATTAGACTTTTTCTTTTCTTTTTTTAAAGAGAGAAGGACAGAGAGAGAAAAAGAAAAAGGCAGAGAGAATCAATTTTTATTGAGTTTTTCACATGGCTTTCATTGCTCTGACACTTAGTTGTGTACATGGGTGCTGAGGTTTGAACCCATGTACTTGTGCATGCTGGGCAAGCGCCATAACCGCTGAGCCACCCACCGCTCCATCCCCAGAATTAGTCTTTTTCAATCATAACTATTAACAAGAAATTTTTCATGGTCAAAATATATTAATAAATATGCTTTTGTGGAGAAAATTAACAAGATTAACTTGCTAACCTTATTTTAAATAAATATGTAAAATCAATCAAATGTTTTAAATCTTTTCTTTTTATGGGGAGCCTACCAAGCTTAAACAAAAAGCAGTGTTTCTATATACAAAAATAAAGTAGTATTTGTTATTTTAAATTTTTGTTTGATAGTAAAAGGTCACTTTTTAGTGCAACCAATTATTTTAGAAAGTAATGTGATATTACTAAATGTCTTCCACAATCCTGGTTATATAAATCAGGAACCTGTCAATCAGCTTTGAAGCCTCCATTTTTCTCAAGTTTTTATGTAACCCTACACCGAGTGGGATTGACTTCACCCTTTCTATACCTTTCTGTCTGTGTCATCTCAAAGATCTACTTGTCACCATCCTTACCACCAGCACCCCATCCCAATTTACCCCAGATTTTTACACTGTAAGTAGCTCTTACACCTGTTGAACCTGCTCTGCTCTCCTCCAAACCTGTTGTGTACGTAAACGCAAGCAAGTCATTAAAGCATGAAGATCTTATTGTGACTGTCCTATTCAGAATCTTCCAATGGCTTTCCATTGCTCTTGATTATTAGAACCTATTCATTAACCTAGTCTCTACTCAACTCACTTCCGGTCAGGCATCTGGAACTCTCTAGTCACAGTGGCCTTCTCTGGCTTCCTCAAGTGCATTGTGCTTCCCCAGCTCAGAAGCTTCACATGTTTCTCTGCATCTATTGTCTTTCTCTCCGCCACTCCATCCCTTTTTCTTTCTCCTCTTCAGCCATACTGAATTCCCAACTCCAATGATATTTGAATACAGAAATCTTCCATGATAGCAATTATATGAAATTCTTAAAATGTTTTCCTAGAGCACAGGAAGATTCATTTATAATGATCATCACAGATTTTGTGTGAATATTTTTAATGTCACCTTTTGCTAGGCTAGGGATTTTATGAGGAATGGGGCCATGTCTTTTTTGCTTAACATTATGTTCCAGTTACAAGAGTGAATGGGTTTATAGTTGACAGTAACTGAAGTAGAAAATAAAATCTAGCAAAGGATCATGAGTCAATGTTTGAGAATCAATACCAACACTGATCATCCTCTTCTCCCAATTCTTACAGGTAAGGCCATCCAGTTAACATTTAAATGCTCTACAATTAATTTGACTTCAATAATACTCCTAGTTGATATGTAAGCTCCTTAGAAAGAGAAAAATGTCTAATATATCTTCTGTATTCCTCTGACATCTTACAGAATGAAGAACAAGAAGCTACTTAAAAGTGCTTCTTGCTTACTTGACATCTTTCTTCTAGTTATGACACTGAGGCAATACTGTAACCATGATATTTCCCCTGGAACTCCAGGTCTGTTTAATGTCTGTGGATACTTTATATGCACATCACACTAAACAGGGTCAAAGCAAAATTCTTGATTCCTCCTGTAGTCTTCTGCTTTGGTTTAGATGTGAGATGTCCCTCAAAAGCTCATGTATTAGACAATGCAAGAAAGTTTAGAGGTGAAATGATTGGGTTATAAGAGCCTTAACTTAGTCAATGCATCAATCAGCTTGAAAGGATTAACTGGGTGCCACCTTGAGGCAGGTAGGGTGTGGTTGGACAGAGTAGGTCACTGAGGGGCGTGGCTTTCGGGTATGTATTTCATCCTTGGTGGAAAGAGCGCTCTCTGCTTGCTGGTACCATGCCCTGAACTGTTTTCCTCCTCTGCACCCATCTGCCGTGATGTTCGGCCTCACTTTGGGCCCAGAGCAATGAAGATGGTCCTTTATAAACTGAAATGGTGAGCAATAAAAACCTTTCCTTCTCTGTGTTGTTCTTGTCAGGCCTTTTGATCATAGCTGCAAAAATGATAACTAAAACATCTTTTGCATCCCTATCAATGGCATAGCAATATGACTAAAATGACCCTTTAAACAAAGCACCTGTTTAAATACTACCCTGCTTAAAATTTTA
The DNA here is from genome assembly GCA_004027875.1 of Aplodontia rufa. Classification (NCBI taxonomy): domain Eukaryota; kingdom Metazoa; phylum Chordata; class Mammalia; order Rodentia; family Aplodontiidae; genus Aplodontia; species Aplodontia rufa. Next base: position 50,229 of record PVKS010005617.1, on the reverse strand, counting down.
GGATAGCTTTGTATCAGATGTAGAATAACATCTAACCTCTTTATTGTAAAACCCAAAATTCTGACACAATCTGGCCCTTGGCAGATTTTTAACCTCATCTAAAAGTCTTCCTCCAAATTGCTGTCTTTTGCCAGCCACATCGTTGTGTAAATCAAAGTTGTCAAGCTCATTTCCCACTTTAGGCTTTTTGCTTCCATTTCCACTTGCTTGTTGAGCATTCCTTCTGCTCTGATTTTGACATGACTGAATCTATCTTTGTCATTTGGAACCCAACATGAGTGCCACCTATAGGGAGACCTTTGTGAATCATTCAATTTAAGCATCTATTTATTAATGAAGTTGCGATCCAGCCTGAGGAAATGTTGCTGGGTAGGAGGGATGGGAATATTTTTTTAAGGGGGTGTTGAGGAAGACTTCTCTGAAGACGGCAAATTGAGGAAAGACAAAAACGCAAGCTACTCAGTTAGCTTGAGAATGGACTTTGAAGGTCAAGGGAGCCACTGTATAAAGGCCATATGGGAGGAGTTGTCACGACCGAAGATGCAAGAAGTCCGTGGAATGAGCAGGGAGAAGACCCGTAGGGCATCCAATCAGAGTCAGCAGCAGACCAGGTCTCATAGGAGCCTCGTAGGTCATGGTAAGGGTTTGGGATTTTATACAGACAGGAAGTCCTATTAAAATTGAGAGCAGATGCATTATAAATCAAGTGTAAATATATTTTTAAAAGCTAATTAGATAAATAAATTAAAAAGAAATCAATTCTGAAACACATTCTCTAGCAATGTCTTCCACAGATGTGGAGGGTGAAGACACACTGCAGCATCCCTTAAACGTGTGTCTGAGACGCACGTGGTGCCAAACTGAATCTTAAAACGTGACGGGCCACGACTTTGAAGGAGACACCTCTGATGCCCCTTTCCTGCCCCCTTTCCCCATAGCACTTATTATCTAATATTCTGCCGGTTTTTGTCAATTTAGTCTTGTCTTTTTCCACTAAAATACTTGGTTCTTGAAGCCAGACAACACTGCCTTGTTCTGGGCTGCTTGAGCGGAGTGTTCAAATGTAACCACAGGTGTCCCAAGCCCCAGTGATCCCAGAGTGAGAATGATGACTGCTTCAAATGTGATGCCCTCTCCTCCCCTAGAGGACCACACTGCGGCTTGGGGACCTGCCGCACCAGCTCCCTTCCTCCCTCCATAAAGTTATGTGTCTCCCATTGAGATATTGCTCCATCTGAAGAGTCCGTAAGAAACAAGGAGATGTTCTTCCCTCTTTCAGAGTGCAAGAAAAAGCAATGAGAAAACTCTTCCCTGTTTTAAAGAGAGGCCTGTTTTTGTAAGAAATAAAAATTAGGGCTGGAGCGATGGCTCAGCAATTACAGCACTTGCCTGGCATGCACAAGTATGCAAGTTCAAACCCCAGCACCACGTGCACAACGAAGTGTCCAAGGAATGAAAGTCACATGGAAAACTAAATAAAAATTGCTTCTCTCTTTTAAAAAAAAAGAGAAAGAAAAAGAAATAAAAATCACCATGGCCATTGAGATCCAGAAGAATTGCTTCTATACACCTTGTATTTACCATTACTCCTAAACACTGGCACCTTGGAGGGCTGTAACGTGGATTTTGTAAGTGCCCTATTTTCTCAACATGTTTTCTGCTTATACATTTTATTTCCAGGCAGGGTAAGCTGCCAACATTTGGCCAAGATTTATCTTATTGAGCAGATCTTTTGCTTTTAAATGAAATATATGATACCAATAAGTAATTTCCTGCTGTGACAGAAAGAGAAAGATTAGAAAATGCTTATCCCCCAATGCACATCCATAATTATATTAAAATTTCCTTTGACTTAAGAAATAATATGTGAGGGAGAAAATCTATCTCCCTTGGGGAGGGGAATTTTATAAACAGATGAGTTTAGAGGCATGGCCTCAGAATTTGGGATGCCTAATTCAGATTGGTAGTATTCAGCCTTTCAAGGTCGTTCATGAACTGTGAAACCATAGTTGCCAACAGATTATAGATGTCATAGGAAGTAACATTCACATGCTGACTGAAGCAAATCATTCCAATACTTTCATCTTTACAAAAGGCTTCAAACTGTAAAGTTTTTATTAAACGTTTTATTGGCAGTAGAAAATAAGCCAAAGTTAGCAGTAAAATATAACTTAAACTGATACAAAAGCAAAACATAGGTTCTCCTAGAAAGAAGAAAACATGTATTACTTCTTATGATATTAATTAACATTTATATTTGGGGTGATTATACCTGATTTTCAATAAAGTTTGCTACCATGGTAAGGGTACAAAACATCCCTGGTAATTCTCATTTCCCATGATATATATTAATTTCTACATTAGATGAAAGTGTAGAGAGGGAGAGAGGTAGAAAGATAGAAAGACACACTGAGTTAATTATCTCCTGTGACTTCATATGTTATAGAAAGAAAATACCAAATCTCAGTGTGTGCTGGTGTTATCCCACAAGACACTGTAGTTCACAGCTTTTTTTTTTTTAAGAGAGAGAGAAGAACAGAGAGAGAGAGAAAAAGAGAGATGGAGAGAATCAATTTTTATCGAGTTCTTCACATGGCTTTTGTTGCTCTGACACTTAGTTGTGTACGTAGGTGCTGGGGTTTGAACCAGTGTACCTGTGCATGCCGGGCAAACACCACAACCGCCAAGGCACTGCTCCAGCCCAGTTCACTGCTTCTTAAATATTAATGTTCTTAAGAATCATGTGAGAATTTTGTGAAAATTCAAAATGGATTCAGAAGGTTTCTTCAATTCTGCATTCCGCACAAGTCCCTAAGTAAAGGTAGTCTGGCTCTTGACCCAGGAAATGCAGTAGATTTTAATGCAAACCTATTACAGAGAAAAACCTGCATTTGAAAATAAGTTTTATCAAACCAAGACAAATGTTTTAGTATTGCCTACTGCTGTATGTTATTCAATCTAAATTTATTTTTCATTGTGAAATCAGAATAATCAAGGGGTGATTGTATTTGAACATAAGAACCTTACTATATCAGATTCTAAAGTTTTATTCTAGGTTGGAAGCCATGTTATTGGTGAAATTTTGTATATTTATAATAAATCCTTGAGCAAAATTATGGAATAAATAATATGGCTTAGCAAACTTTTTTGAAAATTTCTACCAATATAAACTTCTTACCCTGAATGTCCATCTTTTATAACTGTGAATAAATATGTTGATGTTTGTTTAGATATAAATTAATGAGAAAATGGAACAACAAGAAACCCAGAATAGCCAAAACATTACAAAACAAGAAAGATGAAACAGATGGTTTTGCAATACCAGATCTAAAATTATACTATAGGGCTATAGTATTAAAAACTGCATGGTATTTGTATCAAAATAGGAATGAAGACCAATGCAATAGAATAGAAGACTCTGAGACATACCCACAAATCTTTAAATATCTGATCTTTGACAAAGAGGGTCAAAATATAACATGGAGTAGAAACAGCCTATTCAACAAATGGTGCTGGACAAACTGGACTGCCACTTGCAGAAAACTGAAATTAGATCCTTATCTCCACAGTGCACAAGAATCAAATCTAAATGCATCAAGGAATTAGGAATTAGCCTACTACCATACAACTGCTAGAAGAAAAGTTAAGACCAATACTCCAGCGTATGGGAGTTGGTAATGACTTCTTAAACAAGGATCCTAAAGTGAAAGGATTACAGTCAAAAAACAATGAGTGGGATGCCATTAAACTAAAGAGTTTCTGTATAGCCAAGGAAATAGTCAAAATAGTCAAGAGACAACCTAAAGAATGGGAAAAACTCATGGCCTGTGATCCCTCTGACAGGGGAGTAACATCCAAAATTTACATAGAACTCAAATTACTCAATAACAAAAACACAAGCAATCCAATCAATAAATGGGCTAGAAAGCTAAACAGGAACTTCTCAACAGAGGAGATTGAGCAAGCCAATGAATACATGAGAAAGTGCTCTAAATCACTGGCAATCAGAGAAATGCAAATCAAAACTACCTTAAGATTTCACCTCACTCCAGTCAGACTGGCAAAGATGAAGAACACAAATAATAACAAATGCTTGAGGGGTTGTGGGGAGATAGGAACACTAGCATACTGTTTGTGGAATTGCAGACTGGTACAGCTGCTTGGGAAAGCAGTGTGGAGACTCCTCAAAAAATTAGGGTTGGGCTGCCCCCGCCATTGCAGCCTCCGCCTCCAGCACTGCTGCACAGCCCCCGGCCACTGCCTCCAGTCCCAACTGCAGCAGCAGCAGCAGCCCTAGCCTCAATGTCAGAATACTTCTGAGGCAAGAAACTAAAATCTACTTGTCATATTTTCCAAATGTTATTTATCAAAGTAACAGAATGACTTCCCAAACATATTTGAAAACACATCCCTCTGTTCACTGCTAAGGATTGAATCCAGGACCTCAACTTGTGCTAGGCAAGTGCTTCACCACATAGCTACAATCCAAGCACCTCACCTCCCGTTGACTTCTACAACTGAATAATTACAGAAGTAAGGATCAATGCAGAGAAGATGAGAAATTGGAGACTGACAGAATTTCACTTCTGACATTCAGCCCAGTCAGTTTGTATGGAGAACACTGCAACTACCCCACCATCGGTGAATCTGAGGTGCTCCTGGAAACACCTCACACTGCAAGAGTGGATGTAGATTCCCACGAGACCCTGCTATCTGAAGAAACAGACACTCTTCAAAACGGGTACTTGCTTGCTATCATAATATATTGTGAGAGCCTTCTCAAAGAAAACTGCTACTATTGGTGCTAATCATCAGCACATCTGTTTTAGTTGAAATGGACTAGTATCTGCACCTATAGGCTCTCAAATTCTCGCAGATAGGTCTGGCATCTTTAGGTCTGTCTTGACCAAATAGCTCCCCATCACAACAAAACAAAGCCATTAGAAGCTCTAATTACTCTGCCAAGAGTAACAAGGTTGAACTCCAAGACACACTTTCTGTTTCTGAAAATGAGGACCCTTTTCCTCATTTTCACCTCACAGCTCTCCATCCAAGGACCCCATAGCTGGGGCCCTAGATGAAAACCAAAGATATTGTATCAACATTATGATTAGTAATTCAATCAAAGAGTTGAGAGAAAAATAAGGAAAGAGATCAGAGAACAATTTCCAGAGATGTGAGACAACTTTTATAAGAAAATAAGGGAGCAATTCCATGAGATGAAAGATCAGTTACACAAAGAATAAGACATTCTGAAAAGAGAGGTAGTAGAGCTATCAGGATTGAAAAACATGGTTAACCAAATCAAATCTTCACTGGAAGATACCACCGCCAGAGTATACTCCACTGAAAATAGAACTTCAGCTCTTGAAGAACGAACAACAGATAATGAAGATCGGCTAAGCAATGTCAAATTCAAAGAGGATAAATAAGATAAGCAACTTACATTACATGATCAGAACTTCCAAATAATATTTAATGAGATGAGGAGAAATAATCAGAATCATTGGACTGGAGGAAAACTCTGAACAGCAAACAAGAGGCATTAAGAACCTTTTAAGTGAAATCATAAGAACTTCCCTCATCTTACAATTGATCTGGAATATCACATCCAAGATGCTTATAGAACACCAAACAGGCCTAATCAAATGAGAAATTCACCAAGACATATCATATACAAAATAAATAACAGAGAAATTAAAGAGAGAATTCTAAAAACAGCTAGAGAAAAGCCCCAAATCACATTCAGAGGCAAATCAATTTGGATCACTATGGATTTTTTCAGAGCAAACAATGAAGGCCAGAAGAGCTTGGAACAATATCTTTCAAGTGTTGAAAAATAGCAACTTCCACTCAAAGATAATATACCCTGCAAAACTCAACTTCAAATGTGATGGGGAAATTAAATATTTCAACAATAAACTCAAGCTAGCAAGATACATGAACACAAATCCAGCACTACAGAATATTCTCAAGGATGTTCTCTATTCAGAAGAAAATGCTAATGATACCCTAATTCCTTAAACAAAGTCACGTCAATAAGCATATTATCCACAAATTATCTTCCAAGATGACTCAAAACTCTGTAATTGTCATAAAGTCTGAGACTCAGGTTCCCATATCTATTCTAACTTTTGAATGTGAATGGTCTCAAAGCCCCAATTAAAAAACACAGACTGGCCCACTGGATCAAAAAAAAAAAAAATCCAACAATATGTTGCCTGCAAGAGACACATTTGACACTCAAAAAGAGACACAGAGTGAAAGTGAAAGGTTGGCAAAATGTCTACCAGGCCTGTGACCCAAAAAAGCAAGCTGGTGTGGCAATTGTAATTTCTGATAAAATTAATTTCCAGCTAAAACTAGTGAGAAATGACAGAGGGTCACTTTATCATACTAAAAGGGACAGTCCATCAAGAAGATATAATGATAATTAACATTTATGCCCCCAGTTACAACCCCCCAAATATATGGAAAAAATAATTAAGAACAATAAACCCCTCATTGATCTCAACACAATAATTCTGGGGGACTTCAACACACGACTATCAACTCTGACAGATCATCAAAACAAAAAATCAATAAAGACATCTCCAATCTGAACAACTCTATTAATCAATCGGGCTTAACAGACATCTACAGAATATTCCATCCTAAGACAGCTGAATTTATGTTCTTCTCAGCAGCTAATGGATCCTTCTCTAAAATATATCACATCCTAGTTCACTAAGATAATCTTAACAAACATAAAAAAGTGGATATAATCCCATGTATTCTATCAGATCATAATGGTATGATCTTAGCAATCAACAACAAGAGAAACAACAGAAAATACTCAAATACTTGGAAACTGAATAATTCCCTCTTAAAAGAAGGATGGGTAAAAGAGGAAATGAGAGTAGAAATTAAGAAGTTCTTGGAATTGAATGAGAATGAGGAAACAACATACTGAAATCTCTGGGACAGTATTAAGGCATTAAGAGGTAACTTTATAGCACTGAGTGCATACATCAAATATCTAGAAAGAGCCCAGTCAAAATAGCCTTATGCTACAACCCAAACGACTACAAAAAGAGGAACAATCCAACCCCAAAGCTAACAGAAGACAGAAAATTACCAAAATCACAGCTGAAATCAACGAAATTGAGAACAAAAAAAATGCAAACTATTAACAAAACTAAGAGTTGGTTCTTTGAAAAAATGCACAAGATCGACAGACAGACCCCTTGCCAACCTCACTAAAAGGAAGAACAAAATGAAGCAAATCAAAGATGAAAATGGGGATATCACCACAGACTCATCCAAAATCCAGAAGATTATGAGAACCTATTTTGAAAATTTATACTCTACCAAATTTGAGAACCTGAAGGACATGGACAGGTTCTTGGACATATATGACATCACCTCTTTAACTCAGAAGAGGACATTGAAAATCTAAACCAACCTATCACAGACAGCAAAATCAAAGCAGCAATCAAAGCTCTCCAAAAGAAGAAAAGCCCAGGACCAGAAGGATATACGGCAGAATTCTACCAAGCCTTCACAGAAGAACTAACACCAATCCTCTACAAGCTCTTCCAGGAAATTGATAGAGTGGTAACACTCCCACTTTTTATGAAGCAAATATTACACTGATTCCATAGCCCAACAAAGACATGACAAGAAAAGAAAACTACAGACCAATTTCCGTGATGAACATGGATGCAAAAATCCTTAATAAAATTTTAGCTAATTGGATACAAAAGCACATTAAAAAGATAATACATCATGATCAAGTGGGCTTCATTCCAGGAAAACAAGGCTGGTTCAACATTCGCAAATCAATAAATATAATTCACCACATAAACAGAATTAAAAACAAAAATCATATAATCACCTCAATTGATGCAGAGAAGGCATTTGATAAAATTCAGGACCCCTTTATGCTCAAAGCTCTGGAAAAGATAGGGGTCAAGGGAAGATACTTTAACTATGTCAGATCCATTTACGACAGGCCCATAGCCAACGTTACCCTCAATGTAGAAAGACTGAAAGCATTTCCACTGAATTCAAGAACAAGAAATGTTGTCCACTTTTCCCACTCTTGTTCAATATAGTCCTTGAAACCCTTGCCAGAGTTATCAGGCAAGACAAGGAAATCAAAGGTATTCATATGAGAAAAGAGGAAGTTAAGTTATCTCTATTTGCAGATGACATGATTCTATACCTAGAAGACCCACTAACATCAGCCAGAAAACTCCTAGAATTTATAGGAATTTTCAGTAAAGTAGCTGGCTATAAGATCAACTCCAGTAAGTCACTAGCGTTCCTTTACTCCAGCAACAAATCTGCAGAAGAAGAAATCAGGAAATCGCTCCCATTCACCATCTCCTCCAAAAAAATGAAATACTTGGGCATTAACCTTACAAAGGATATTAAGGACCTCTACAAAGAAAGCATCAAACACTAAAAAAAGAAATTACAGAAGACCTGAGTAGATGGAAAAGCATTCCATGCTCATGGTTAGGCAGAATCAATATAATAAAAATGGCCGTTCTACCCAAAGCCTTATACAAATTTAATGCAATCCCCATCAAGATACCAATGGCATTCTTCACAGATATAGAAAAAGCAATTCTCAAGTTCATTGGAATAGCAGAAGACCCAGATTAGCCAAAACATCACTCTACAGGAAGGAAGAAGTAAGGGGTATCTCAATCCCTGACCTAAAATTATATTACAGAGCTGTAGTAGCAAAAATAGCATGGTATTGGTATCAAAACAGAACTGAAGATCAGTGAAACAGAATAGAAGATACTGAGACATACCCCCATATATTTAACTATGATACTTAATAAAGGGAGCAAAAGCATAATGTGGAAGAAAGCCTGTTCAACAAATGGTGTTGGAAAAATTGGACAGTCATATGTAGACAACTGAAGCTGGATCCTTATCTTTTGCCCTGCACAAATATTAAATCAAAATGGGTCAAAGATCTGGATATTAAGCCAACAACTTTAAACTTACTATAAAAAGAAGTAGGGTCAACACTACAGGATGTAAGAGTCTGCAGCATCTTCCTTAACAAAACTCCCATGGCTCAAGCAGTAAAGTCAAGAATAAATGTATGGGATGCAATTAAATTAAAAAGTTTTTGCACAGCTAAAGATTTAGTCAAGAGCATCAAGAGAGAACCTACAGAATGGGAGAAAACCTTTGCCTGCTACACCTCGGACAGAGGGCTAATATCCAGAATATACAAAAAACTAAAAAACCTAAACAAACTCACAAATAATCCAATCAATAAATGGGCTAGGGATATAAAAAGAAACTTCTTACCAGACGAAGTCCAGAAAGCCCATACATATATGAAAAAATGCTCTACATCACTAGCTATAAGGGAAATGCAAATCAAAACTTCAATAAGATTCCACCTCACTCCTGTTAGAGTGGCAAAAATGAAAAATTCGAACAGCAACAGATGCTGGAGGGGCTATGGGAAAAGAGGAACACTGTTACACTGCTGGTGGGACTGCAAACTGGTGCGCCACTCTGGAAAGCAGTGTGGAAAATCCTCAAAAAGTTAGGGATGGAACCATGTTATGACCTAGCTATCCCACTCCTGGGTATTTTCCCAAAAGAGTTAGAATCAACATATTATAGTGATGTGCCTTCATCAATGTTTATAGCAACTCAATTTACTATAACTAGACTGTGGAACCAATCCAGATGCCCCTCACTTGATGAATGGATTCAAAAACTTTGGTATATATATATACAACGGAATACTACTCAGCCATTAGAGGAGACAATATTGGCTTTTGAAATCAAATGGATGGAGATGGAAAGAATTATGCTAATTGAAGTATCCCAGTCTCAGACACTCAAGGGCCAAGTGGTTCCTCTCATCTGTGGAAGCAGTATGTTAGATGGCTAAGCTAATAATAACTTCAAATTGTATGATTCTCAACACAACAGGGATGATTGCCTAGGATACCTGGTGGCATAGGGTGGGGAACAGCGTGGAAGGAGGGCTTAGGAAGAATATCTAGGAGACTGGAGGGTGGGAATATGGGGAAATCATCTCAGAAGGAGATCTCTGACCTCCATGAGATATCCATTTAAATCAGGGGATCTTACGGGGGAAACAGCAAACATGGGGAACCCAAGCTGGGCATCCATGACATGGCATTAGCCTTGGATAACTAAATATATATACATTTAAATTCTTGATTGTTTGACAATGTTTCCCCCTCAATTGTAACCCCATATGCATCTAATAAAAAAATTTTAAAAAAATTCGGGATGATGCACCTATCCCTCTTCTGGTCATTTTCCCAGAGGAATTAGAATCAGCACATTACAGCAACACAGCAAAATCCATGTTCATAGCAGCTCAATTTACAATAGCTAAATTATGGAACCAACCCAGATGCCCTTCTCTGGATGAATGGATCCAAAAGCTCTGTTATATATATACAATGGAGTAGAAACTCAGCTATTAAAATAATGGTATTGTATCTACTGAAGGTAAATGGATGGCACTGGAAGAAATCATACTGAGTGAAGTTAGCCAAACACAGGGAGGGAGTCAAGGGCCAAATGGTATCCATCATTTGTGGAGGCTGGACCTAAACCCAGGCTTGGGAGTAAAGTAGACAAACTCATGTTTTAGATCTATAGAACAAAAATGCAAAATGTTAATATTTATGAGATACAGTTGCAATATACTTTATAAGATATTTGAACAAGCTATGCTGCATACCTGCACAAAAATGTAAATATTTAATCCCATTGTCAAATATTTTGAAGAATAACAAGGTATGATAGGAAGGGAGAAGAAGGTGAAATGTTGGAACTGAGATAAAGCAAGGTACATTCCAAGCATATAAATGTCTCTGTATATACTATAGCCATATATATAAAAAATGTTCTTCATAGGTATAAAAATTATGTCACTGTATTTGGGTATTTTAGGAACAACATAGGACCCAGAAGAAAGGCAAGGGATCAGAGGACGGGAGGAGGGAGGTGGAGGGATGTTGGGGGGCGGTATTGAACAAATTGTATTGCTGAATTGTGTGCATCTAGGAATATGTGACAACTAATCCCAACATTATGTAAAGCTATAACAAATTAATAAACCATATTAAAAATTAATGAGAAAGCTGGGGTTAAGATTATTTTACTGTCCTTTTTCTCCACTAGAGAGGAGCTGATGGCTTCTCCTAGGTCCTTGGAGTGACAAGGGAGAAGTACAGTTAGAAGGAAACCTGTGAATCCAGATCAATAGACCTTTACAAACACGCTATTGCAAACTATCAAACTTCTTCCTCTTAGGTGAGCTAGTTAGTGCAGTGCTATTTATTGAATAATCTACCTGTCTCCCACTAATCTGAAATGCTACTTTTATTAGGCATTTTATGACAAAATTATCCTATATTTATTTGATTTTATCTGTTGCATCTTTCCTTTCTAATGAATTATCCAATGTGAATCAATGTCACCCTGATTTATATTTATAATGTATATATAACAACACATTATTATTATATTTCCAAATTTTTTCTTTCCTTCCTCTTCCAGATGAAGTTTAGTATAGTTCCAAATATCCTGGTGAGATTCTGAGTGGTATTTCATTGACTGTTTGTTAATTTAGTGGAATCAATGTCTTTCTAATTTAAATTTTTCAAATGAAGAGTAGATGGTATCTCGATTTCATTCAGATCTTTTTAAACTTAATAAAATCTGAAGTTTATATGTAGGCATATTGTGCATATCTTCATCGTGTTTCATTTGGCAATTGATCTTTTATTATTTTCATAGATGGCATCTTTTTTCCTTTATTTTCATCCATCTGGTTACTTTGGCATCAAGGAGATTTTCATATTATCTTAAAACTTAGTAATATTATTTGACAACTTAAAACTCCAAGTTCTCTTGATGATTCTGTTGTATTTTTAGTTAATATCTTGGCATATCTACAGATACAACAATTTATGGACATATATGTAGTTTTTTTCTTTCCCAACATGAACATTTTATTTCCTTCTCTAGTTTCTCTAGTTTCCAGCTTCTCTGGCATTTCTATGACACTATTAAATAATAGCAACAGTAGAAAACATCTTCATCTTTCTAATTCATGACTTTAATATGAAACATTTGTAGCTTGATATAAAGCATCTTGAGAATTGAGACACATACTATAAGGTATATGATTTAACATGATCATCTGAGTTTCTTGTAACTTCTTAAAAATTAATCATATTGATATATTTCTAATATTGAACTCTCCCTTTATTTTAAGGATAATTCCACTTGGTTGTGGTGCTAATGTTTTAAATATAGCATTACATTAAAAATTTGGGAAGTATGGCATGTTTTTGCACCAATATTCACTTTAAAAATAATTTATGCTATCTTTATCAGATTCTAGGGTTCTCACTGCATAAAACAATGAAATCAGGTATCATTTAAATCTATTGATGTTTTATGCTTGAACTCATATGAATGCATTTAAAGAGATCTCATGACAACTTTCTCAACACATTTTCCAATTGTTGGATTCCAGATTTTTCTCTTCTTCTGTCAAATTATGCCACTTGTATTTTTTTGTTTTGTTTTGTTTTGTTTTTTAAAGACAGAGGGACAGCGAGTAAGAGAGAATGAGAAAGAGAGAATCGATTTTATTTAGTTTTCCATATGGTCTTTATGCTCCAACACTTTGTTGTGTATGTGGTGCTGGGGTTTGAACCTATGTACTCTTGAATGCTAGGCAAGCACCATAACCACCAGACCACCACACCAGCCCCACCATTTGTATTTTATCCATATCAGTATTTCATCCTGGATTTCAGATATTCATTCCCTGTTTAATTTACCCTGTATCTTTTGTAGCTGAATTTTCCAGCTGTTAACTTTTTTTTTTTCCTTTTTAATTTTCCAATTCATCCTTGTGCCTTTCTGTTGCTGTGGAAGCAGCCAATACTGTTTTCCAAGAACCACAGCTGGGGAATTTGTGATTAATTCTACTCCTTGCCCTCATGCTCAAAAGTCGCTAATGTCTTTGTGGAAGCATTCCTGTCGCTCTCCTCACATATCTTTGGTGATCTTACCAGTTCCTTGGCTTGCCTGTTTAATGAACAGATTTTAATTCTGTCATATTTCTCAGTGAAGACGGGATACTACGGGGCTGGAGCAGTGGCTCAGTGGTTGGAGCGCTTGCCTGTCATGCATGAGGACTCAGGTTTGAACCTCTGCACCATAAACACAACTAATGGTAAGAGAAACAAACAAAAACAAAAGATGAATAAATAAAATTGATTCTCTCTCTTAAAAAAGACAAAAATTTTTTTTTTAAAAAAAGGATAATACATGCTACTCCGTGCACATCTCTGGTTTCCTCTTTCTCCCTCTTTCTTGCCCGTGTTTGCTACACACAGAATTACTCATACTTTTAACTAGATTTAGGAATGACTCATCCAGGCAGCAGGCACTGCATTCAGGTTCTTTTCTTTAGTGGAGCTGGCACCTTATTTCTTATGTTTAATTCTGGCTTTATGTTATTTTCTAATCAATATTTTTACACTTATGTTCAACTCATTTTCCTTATTTAGTCAATTCTTGTAGCTTGCTTGTTGTTTCCTTTTTGCTTCCTTTGTTTCTTCCTTCTTCTCCTCTTCCTCCTCTTCCTCTTCTTTTTTTGGGGGGAGCACTGGACATTGAAACCAGGGGTGCTTAACAACTGAGCCACATTCTTAGCCCTTAGCCTCACTAAGTTGTTGAGGCTGGCTTCAAACTTGTGATCCTCCTGCCTCAGCCTCCCGTGCCACTGAATTGCAGGCATTCGCCATGGCGCCTTTTTATAACCTATTATTTTTATATGGTCTTTGTGATTCTTTTCCTCATATAGTTTGGAAGGGTTACAGTCATTCTAAAATTATGTCAATACATATTTAAATAATTTATAAGAATAATTAGAATTAATACATCATACAAGGGCTATGGTAGAAATTGCTGGTATTTATCAACAAACTGTTCTCTCTTCCTCCCTGAATCACAAAAGCTGTACTTCCTCAAGACTTCTTTTATGGAGCCCTAGGAGTAGTCCGAGGCTAATGAAACCTGAATAGAAATGACAGTGTCAATGCAGGCTCAGCCCGAAAGGTCTCTGTGCCAGGTTCTCCCCTGCCTGGCTTCCGCAATGCACCTTGGAGGTTCCAGAAGGACAGCCTCAGTCACCCTGGTACCTTCAGTGTCAGCAACTGAGTTCCTGTCACCAACTGGACAGTTCAAGTGAGTGAGTGACAAAAATACCTTGGTCATATTATACTATAGTCATTTCATTAAATTGTTAACACAGCAAATCCTGATCTATCTGCTCTGATCCAAGGAAGAGATAATAGCACAGGAAATGTAACATAAAATTAACACTAAAGTAGTTGGCACTGGCTGAAAATGAGCTTTGGGCTTACAAGAAAGAGTTTAGAGGCAAAAGCACAAACTTTGAAATCAATCTTGTATGATTCTTATTCATAAAATGAGGTTGATAAATACTTAAGTAACTTCTCTGAGAATTAAACAAAAATAACATTTGTTAAACTCCTGGGGTCTAGTTGATACCATTGAAAGGAGCTTGTTTACTTATAGTACATTACAAAGCATTGCTAAAATGTTCTGTTGATAAAATCTTACCAGTATCAATGAATGCTATCAGATAAAGTCACTAAAAGTACTGTCCAGCACTAAAGATGTGGCCCATCAGTAATGAACTTGCCTGGTATAAATAAGACCCTGGGTTTGATCCTCATCACCCCCCACACTCAGAAGTACTGGGCCAGCTCTCATTATTTTATGATTTATTTCATGTACACAGAAAGAATCACACCCTCGAGATTCTACAAAGAGACAAAATTCTCACCTATGCAGTGTGTTAAATTCTTTTTGTAATCATAATTGGAACTTCATGTTCTTTCAATTACAAAGTTTATGCTAAGCTATTAACTTCCCAAAAAGTGTACATATGAAAAATATAAGCACAGCAATTATTTCAAATTATAGAACCAGAAATTTCTATTCTCTCCACAATGTCAAATATCCCAATTAAAGATATTAAAGGATAAAAAAATGCTTTGATATATGTTCCTTAGATAGTTAAATATCCTTATTGTTTTCTTTTTTATTATTCTTAATTACTTAGAATTTCATTTTTGTCCACATTTCAGAGGCAACTGAGTTGATTTCTAATTGTCTAGAAATTAGGAATACGCATGGATATTTACGTGTGTGTGTCTTCACCAGGATTTTTTTTCCTGCATCATCTGCAGGAAATTCTTTAAAATATGATTATGTACAGCTGTGTTTTATTTCTTTTTACAAACAATCCTTCCCCCACTCCTTAGCTTAATAAATAACAAGGCTTAAGCAAATTCTGAGGGATACATCTTAACTCATATTCACCCACAATAGAGTTTAGTAAATTGAAATGTTGCTTATCTTATTTATAGTATATTACAGAAAATATAGTACATTAAGTAAATAACTCAATGCTTTATATATTTCTTGAAGCAAAATCTACACCCATGAAGACAAGCCTCACAAATATTTTTATTAAGTCTTTTCATAGAACGTATTTGACTATAAGCTAGGGTGTTGCTCAGTGGTAGAGCGCTTGCCTAGCATACATAAGGCCCTGGGTTTGATTCCTATTGCAAAAGTAAAAAAGAAAAAGAAAACAATTTGATTAAAATTTTTAAATATCACTTTCTATCTTTATTCTAAATATCAGAAACAGAAGTATCCTTAGCAATTCCAATGGATAACTTGATTTATAGATAACAGCTCACTTTTAGAAATGTGATGCAAAATATATTAACCTGATTTTTTAAAACCCAAACATATGCTAAAGGGGTGCTATCAATAATAATAAAGGAAAACGAAGGGGAAAGTGTAAAGGTAATAAATAACTTATTTATTCTGGAAAATCAGATGTTATTATCACATCAACTTGAATTTTCTTTCCACTTCAGAAAGACATTACAAAATTAGGTCAAGGGGGAAAAAAAGCACACATATGATAAAAAGGGGAGGATACAATTATGATCATAGCAACAAGACCAAAATATTTTGTCAAGGATGTTTTCTTTCACTCAGATGTACAAGTTTCAGAGCATGCACTCCACATGGCAAATTCATGGTTTATGTGGGTGATTTATCTTTACTATCCAAAAGAATCTCGTAGGCTGCAGTTCTAGAACTTACATCTGCTGGGTATGAAGCTGATTAAGATTTGAGGTTCTAGCTCTTATTACCACTCCCTACCTGGTTACTAGTCCTGGGGAACCTGAGAGTCAGTTACGTTTCCTGGTAATGACTGACAATAAATGTTTCTTACCCATGAGAAGGAAATTCCCTGTCAAGGATTTAGAAGTGATAGTTAAATTTGAGCTTCCAGGTTATACTGCCCAGCATTAGCAATGACAATGGATTCTCAAGGCCTTAGAGGTACAGAATATACAAAAACAACCTGAAAAGAGACACCTGTAAATGAGTGTGGGATGTTTATTTATTTGTTTGCTTTAATATGGGACACAAAAGACAGGCTCCATTGGCTGATGTTAGCAGTTATAGGCACATTTCAGGCAGTTTCCAGAGGCTGTTCAGCATAATGAACAAACATAGTGGGCTCTCATAGAACAAAACAGATAAGGGGATTGACTCTCATCTCCAGCACTGTTAGCTCTGTGACTGTGGGAAAGTTACTTGACCTGTTCCACACTCAGTATTCTTACCTATAAAATAAAGACAATCTTAACAATGTGAGAGATCAAATTGTTGTAGAGATCAAAGCTTTAATGTACTTAAAGATCTGTGCATGTAATAAGATCTGAATAGTGAGAGCTATATTAAAATTAATTTTATGATGCTTAACTTTTTGATTGCGGATATTTAAAACTAAGCTTTTCATTTCTTCTTGCTTCTTTCTCTACTTTCTTTCTTTTCTTCTCCCTTGCTTCCTACCATCTCACCTCTCAATTCAATGAAATCTTCTGGAAGAATTTTTTTTGGGTGTCAAATTAGTTCCACTGCTAGTAGATAATGCTATGGAATGTTGAGATTTCCAAACTATCTTAACCGAGGAAACACTCTGCTTATTTCTCTAGCTTCATCACTTTTGACACAAACAGGAAGAAAAACTGTAGCCATAAGGTTTTCCAGAACACATACCATTTGTTTTACACAAAGATTTATCCCTGGCACAAACTGAGCTTCCAAGCAATAAAACTGCCATGTATAAGGCCTCTTTAAAGGAAATCCTATTTGAAGATATATTGGAAGTTAGACTGTTAGAAGAAAGTAACAGGCATCTAATCATACAAGCAGCTATTCCCTTCAGCATGAAGAAATAAAATAGATTCCAAAGCAAATTGCAATGCCATTGAATGAGAGCAATATTGTATCATGTCTCTGTGGTGTTTCTCTACGAGCATTATCTAGCCATTAGCCACAAGTCCTATTGTGTAAACTAGAGCACTGGAAAAAGACTTGAGGGGCTCATGCGGTTTTCTTGGCAAGAAAAGAGAAATGAGCTAGTCTGCTAGCTCCTCCTTGATTTCTGTTTTCTTATGACTGAGAAGTTGGTTTGGTGTTTTCTTTCTTCTTGGGTCAAGGAGGGTTTTATATTCTTTTAGTTCCATCAGAACTAAATCAAAAAGTGAAGGGACATGATAATAGGATGCTTGAGCAATGTGAAGGATAAAACCCAGTTTCTTCAGGATGAGCATTAGGATCCTGCCTCCTGGTGGTTTCATTTCAGGGTCTTTCCCAACCTTCGCCTTCCCTTCAGCCTCAAGACTTTCCCACAGAACTTCTGCCACAAACTATTCTCTCTTTCAAGCACTTTCTCCAATAAGTAATGCAACTACTCATGTATTCATTACATGATACTGATTTATGTTCCGCTCTGGTGCTCTGCCTTCATCTATTTTATATTCTAATGGGAGGAACTAAGTAGAAACCATGCCAACAACTAGAAAAGTGGAGATGTTAGTAAGTTGCCTAAAGAAACTATGCAGTTCTCAGATATTCACTACTTCCATATTCGTGCTATAAATTAGGACAACCTCTGTTAGTCTTTGATCACCTTTGTTGTTGTTGTTGCTATTTCTACTTTTTTCCCCTAACTTTTTCATCCTTGGTGTTTATCACATGTAGTGATATATTTGCCCAATAGATAAATAAGTTATGGTTTAAGGATCATAGTGCAAATCAAAATTGTTAGGTAGTTGTTGCCTGAGTTTTATAGGAGATTTAAAAAAACATGTTTTTAAATAGTATGTGCCTAATTTATTCATTCTTTTAAAGTTTTTCCAATGAAGTAATCAACATGTAAGTGGTCTTGAAGCATGAAGGGCAGTTCAGAGATGAACAAGGGACGTTGGAGGGGAAAATGTAGATAGAGAAAAATCAAGTTCAAAGACACCATACAGAGAACAGATTAAGGAATTACAATTAACCTGAACATGCTAAGGAATGAGATGTAAGAGTGCAGTGTTTAAGTAAACTGTTCAAATTTTGAATAAATCACTCAAGCTTCTTATTAGTCCCCAAACGAAGGAAGAACATTCATATTTTAATCTTCATTAAATATTTCATTATGTGTGTTTTATGAGATATCCATTTATTCCCCCCAAATATCCTTAGTGTCATTACCTATACTTCATAAATGGAGAAATTGCTCTCTGAGGTATAACTTACCCCAGGTCCACAGCAGCTAGGTATTCCAGCTTGCCTTGGAACCTAGATGTGTTGGTCTACAAAACCTACACACTGTGACTGTACAAAACTTTCGGCCATTTAGGTTTTTATATTTTTCAAAAAGGGATCCCAACTAAACAAATCTGTTTAGTTTTAAGTCTCTTTGGAGTCTAACGTACACTTGCCCCTAACTGAGGTCTGAGGTCTGTGCTGAGGGGTAACTATCTATTCTTTCTCTGGGACAGCTCTTCTCCATCACTGAATTCATTTACAGCTTTTATTGGGTTGCTATGCAAAGAGAATGAGAGTGAAACTTGAAGGCTTGACTAAAAGCAAAAAAGGTAGATTCAGCAAGAATGGAGGTGTCACAGATACCAATGGGCAGCAGCCATGCTGATTCACTTAATCCACACTCCTCAATTGGGTTCCCTTTCCTACTAGGCCCTGCTTCTTCATGCTCTCTGGCTCAACTCTCAGGTGTGGCTGGAATGGAAAAATGGGTAGAGCCAAAAGAGTTATATTTGCTGAAACAAATTAAATCAGCACTCAGAAAAGCCTACAGGGAGTCAAGGAAGATGCAAAAGTGGGTAATGGTAATGGTAATCAAAGTCACTAAAAGGAGCCTCTGTCCTCACCTACTCAGAGGAAATATGTGCCATTAAAATAAAATTCAACTAGTTTTTAGTTGTAAAACTACTTTGTCAAATAAGACATTCCAGAGAATTCTAAAATATGAAACACAGAAGATTCTCTGAAGCATCAAAGTTATGACTGCTCAGACATCCCTCAAATCCTCCCCTAAACTTAGCTGCACCTCAAGTACCACCCAGGTAAACTTCAGCACCAAAGAAGCAAGGGCAGACATCTGGGTACCACCAAAGAAGTCAGAGGCATTGTGATCCAGTCCCTGTTCTGCATTTACTTCCTCTAGGACCTCCAGCAACTTCATTATGGTTCCTTATTGTGAAGATTGTAAGAGGTAATGGCCATAAAGCACTACCCAGTAATGGTAGGGATACTCAATAAACATCTTTATTGTAAATAAATTCAATTAGAAGTTAGCATTGAGCTTTTCCTAATAAGTTAAATTGATAAGGTTTGGTAATTGCTTAAATATTATGCTCATATTTAAATGATCTTTGGACCATGTGCGTTTTCATTTATAAAGGATTACAAATTCTTCTTATCATCTCTATTTTCAGAGTGGAGATAGGGGAAAAAAATAACAAGGCTAAGGACAACTCATGATTCAGAACATGTGGCTGTCTCCCTGCACTGAGAGCACATAACAGCATTATTTTTATAAATGAAAGTAGAGATAAAGTCAGTGTAATACACATTTCTACCTTACCAAGCCAGAACACATGAATGACAAATTAATAAATACTTGTTTCCAGGGGAATATTTTCTCCAGAAAAAGGCATGCATTAAACTCACAATAGAATCATCTAATAAATGATTCATCCAGACACTAATATTTAATCAGTTCCTACCTTTAATTGCTTCAAGAGTCTTTGAAACACTATAGCATATTTAAGTATATTCAGGGTCATTCTTTACTCAAGATTAATTTCTTAGTCAAACTTGTTTTAAAATGATTAAATGATGAAAAAGGAAAGCATATTATCATTCATATTAAATGCTAATGTTGTGATTGTTTTCTTTAGATAGATTTTTATCTGCAATGTTTTACGTTAAAGCTTATCTAATAATTTAAAAGCTTTGTAAAAACTATTTGTGAAGCCATGCAAAGTTTCCTGTACTGTAACTTATTGATTAGATTTTATTTTCTTGTGATATTGCTTTTTGATATGTTTAAAACACTCCCATGTTGTACCTACTTAATATCATACTGTAAGTCATGCATAATATATTTGGTACATTCACTAAAATGAAAAGCAATGCCAGATTAAAAAATATTTAGTGGATTTCCTTTTCATTTAGTATTTCTTCACATGCATATGATAATCCTTAAAAGAGCAAAAATACTACCCTGGTTTATTATGTTTTTCCACAAGAGGGCTCTTGAAAGGTAAAAATACTGCCCATGATTAGTGATTTGCCTACATCTATTGGTAAAAAATAGAGAAACAAGATTTTGAAATATTTCCCTGAGAATTAGCTAAATTAAAATAAAATACTTTAAATAAATATCTCCACTAAGTAGACTTAACTAATAGTAATCAAAGTTATAATGTATTGAATGCCTCATGTGTATAGTCAATGTATTAAGTGCAGGACATATATATATATTATTTGTATTAATTACACTTAACAGAGTTAATTTGTGATTATGCCTGGAACTCTAGAGCTAGGTTGTCGGGTTTGACTTCTATCTGGGCCATGCTAATTCTTTCTGTGACTTTGATCAAGATATTTGTTATTTACCTTTATCAATCCTCAGAGCCTCTTCTGTAAAGTGAGATTATTGTTAAAATTAAGGGATTTTAAAATTACCCTAATGAACTTTTACTATCAGAGATATGTTGTATATATATTTATGAATTGTATGTATATCTGTGCTTTATATGTAACAAAGTATGAAGTTTACTTACTTTTTTAATATCATGTAAGTTTAAGAATGACTCAGCCAGACACGAAGGTGCATGTCTGTAACTCCAGTGGCTCAGGAGGCTGAGGCAGGCAGATCACAAATTCAAAGCCAGAGTCAGCAACATAGTGAGCCCCTGAGCAACTTGGTGAGACCCTGTCTCAAAATAAAATATATAAAATTGTTGGGGAAGGTAGTTCAGTGGTTTAGTACCCTTGGTTTCAATCCCTGGTACAAAAAAAAAAAAAAGAACCTCACTTTTAAGTTAAAATTAAATTTAAAATATTAGAGTCAAGAAAGACTGAGGAGGGCTGGAGTGGTGGCTCAGTGGTTATGGTACTTGCCTGACATGAGTGAGGATGCAGGTTCAAACCCCAGCACCACATACACAACGAAGTGTCAGAACAATGAAGGCCACATGATAAACTAAATAAAAATAGATTTTCTCTTTCTCTCTCTCTCTCTCTCTCACTGTCCTTCTCTTGAAAGAAGAAAGAAAGAAAGAAAGAAAAAGAAAGAAAGAAAGAAAAAAGAAAGAGAAAGAAAGACAGACAAAGGATGCTAGGTAGATGGCAGCTGGGGGCAGGGCATCAGGTAGCTTGCCCGCAAAAAGAACAACCAAACAAGATGCTGGCAGACAAGCTCCAGTGGCATCTCACAAACACCTGATGATTGATGGATCCACCAGCCAATCTCCAAGAAACCATCCCCATCAATTTCCTTCCTTTCCCCACACTATAAAAGCAGCTGCCCAGCTGAGGTCCAGTGCCATTTCCCCTGCCTGCCTGCCACTTTCCCTGCCTGCCCTCATATGGCAGTGCAGGTGAATTTGGCCCAAGAGTCGGAGATCCTGATAAACAACACCATTCCTGAATTTACACCTGTGGTTTCTGATGTTTTTACAAAGGAAATTAAGATATATAGAGCATTTAGAAGAATGTATAGGCTATAGTAGGTGCTTTCTGAGTTTTACTACTATTACTCTTATAGGAGACTACACTGAGGCACAGAGAGATTAAAAGATGTGCCCCAAATCATATATTCATTGTCCTGGAAAGGACAGAATTTGGCCTGACCAGTGTGCTAGAGCATGTAATAACCAAACTGCCTGTAATGTAAGAGAAAACTTTCTCCTCATACTTCCACTGCCAGCACCAGGTGGCCCACCGCACACTCATCCACACTGCCTCTCTGTCCACACTCACCACTCTAGTAATAATTACTGGTTGATGGTACAGTGACCTCTTGCTGTAATAACCACTGATTTGTGTATTGATCTCCATCACAAGTCTACTTTAATTCCAGGACAGGTACGTATCTCTCATCACAGACTAGATATTTACCTTGGCTAATGAGGAATAACGGGATGACTTTAAAAATAAGATTCTGCTAATCTCTGAAAGCGTCCTGTAAAAGAGTTTTTGTTAATCTCATTTCACAAATATAGAAACTGAACTTCTATAAGGCAATGCCATTCAGATCTCATAGCCTGGAAATGGCCAAAGTGTTTGAAGACAGTATTGACCCAAAGCCAGGGTCCTTTTCAGCCTAATACCCAGTGCTCAAGCTTAGGACTATCTGTACCTCTCCTGGCTAAAAGGAGACTGAAAACCCCTCCAGGAAACATGCCTGAGTGAATTGATGAACAATTAGAAAGACAAAAACATAAATAGGTAGGTAAATAGGTAGTAGGTAGACAAAGATTGATAGATGTGAGTGGTTTTTTTGTTCTGTTTCATTTTGCAATCTTTTTGTTGCTATTGTTTTGACAATTTAAGTACATAAATGAGGATGATTCCTTCAAGTACATTTGGTCAATTGTTGTATTTTGTTTTCAATATGATTAAAAGTTCTTAATTTTATTTTATGCTCCTCTTTTATAATTATTTTGCTGAAAACTTAAAACATGCAAGCATGAACTAATATTTAATTCAACTATAATAAATAAGATAGATACTGTTTTGGGGGCTGGAGATATCACTGTGAACAAAAGCAGGTGTGGTTCCAGTCACCAAAGGCCTTCCATACTACTGCAGAAGGCAGATGTGAATTAAATAATTACCACTTTATGTAAATTTGCAAGTGTGAAATGCACAAAGAATAAGAATATTCTGCAGAGAGTATATCTCCTGGTTGAGGACTCAGGATAACTGCCTTCTAAAGGAGACATCTGAACTGAGGTGGAAGGGGACAGAAGTGTTATGCCAAGCTAAGGACTACGTGTGTACAGGCCCTGAAGCAGGAGATGCCATCCTGCTGAGGAGGCACTAAAAGAAGGTCAATGGGAAAAGACGATAAGGAGCAGGATCACAGGAGGCTGAAAGGTGGAAGGCAGGCGATTCCTTACCTTAGAGAACATTTATTGGGAACATACTACATTCCCACTAAGACCAGAGTACAGAGGAAGAACAAAGTAATAAAACAGTCTCATCTCAAAGAACTAACTCCTTAACTGGTAAAGGATGGACACACAGGTGCACCACACACACGCATACAACACACCCCTAGATATGAGGTGATGTCATCAGTTTTGTATTAGTGCCAAGAGCAAGACATCGAGGAAGCTCAATAGGAGTAGTAATTATTCCTGATTAAAGAGACACAGGAAGGAAGCAAGGAATTGAAAAAGATTTCATTGAGAATTGACATTTGAGGCAAGTCTTAAAGACATCTTAGGGCATAATACAAAGAGAAGCGCCCAGTGTAAATAACAGCCATAAGTCTGCTAAATAATAATTCCCTTCAGGCAGAGGGTACAGCGAATGGTAGAGTTTGCCTAGCATGCCTGAGGACCCATGGGGGATCCTCAGCACTCAATAAAAATAACAACAACAATAATAATAAAACTCTCTGAAGAAACTATTTTCAATTTCAAAGGAAATTATATTTTCTACAGAAAATTAAAGTAGAAACAATTTAGCAAAAAAAAGGTACACAGGGAAAGATTCTTATTATTTGCTATTAAATTATATAGTTATAAATAATGCATTGAGAAACAAGTATCCACAATGAAAATTAGAAAATGTTTGGAAATAAATGATAATATAATTAGCATATCAAAAATATACAGTATGTAACTAAAATCATAAAAACATAGATTTAGATGCACATATTAGAAAAGGAATATGAATATCAGCACTATCTCAAGAAGCTATAAGACCATCAAAGAAAGCAGAAAAAAAAGTAAATAAAGACACATGCAAAAGCCCAATAGAAAGCAAATCACAATAAGCTGACAAGACCAACATTTGGTTCTTTGAAAATTTAGCAAAATTAATATATCCCTAGAGAGGAGGAAAACTGTCAGAAATCAAAAGGGAACATTACTGCAGATGATATAGATGTTAAAAGATAATAGATATTATAATGTAATTCATATTACAATGTTAAAAGATAATAGATATTACATGTCATTTCAAAATGTAAGTGAAATAAGCGTCTTGAAAACATGACTTCACAAAGTTAAATTAAGAATAATTTCATAATTTCTTAATAAATAATTAAAAAGTGCAGACTGTTTGTAGAAGCAGTTCTCTTGTTTCCTAGTGTCTGAAGGATGGGAATGTTCAGCAGTCATGCAGCATTTCCCGAACGTCACCACTAGATGGCAGACGTTTACAAACTATGGCAGGAGCCTGGCTTACTTGAAGAGCCTGCTGGACACCATCTTTTACTTCTACAGCAACTGCAAACAGAATGCTATAAAATATTCCAGTTATTTTCATTTTGAGCACCCACAGTTGTTTTCAAGAAACAAAAGACAGCAGCAGGAATAAAAATGCGTTAAAAACGTAAACAACAGGCTTCATTAGCAGAAATTGAAATCCCACTGTAACAATAGAACCTTCCACTTGAGGCTCAGAACAAGGCCAGAGAAGTGGAGCAGCTCTATCTCAGATTTCCATCTCCATGACAACCTTTTCAGGTCCATGCACAATTAAAGCTACAGTATCATTTTTTCAGGGGAAGAAAAGATCTGAGTCCTGGCTGGTATTCATATTTTTTAGAAGAAAATAAATTAATTCTAATTAGCGGAACTGAGTTATCCGAGGAGAGGACATAGATTTGAATATGTTTTACATGAGCAACCCTCTCTCTCTTATCAATTAATAAATGAAGAAATATATTTTGTGTGATTTGATGTACTGTAATTATCATTATCCTCTTCAGCTTTGACAGTAGTTCTTTTGTGCCAGGCATTCTCAAAAATCCTGGCTTAATTCTCCTTAAGGCAATATTTGTGGATGCAGAAAAAATACTACTATTTATCCATTAACAATTAGATTTTGACCAGATGGTCTGGACGTTTGGGGACTTCGTCAGAATCCTGGAATAACCTTATCTCCAGATCCTGTGCTTCTTTTCCTAATTTGAAAAACATTACTGGATTTTTCAGTTATGAGAGGGTTTGTAAGGCTCAGATTCCCTCTGTCCTGAATGAGATTGCTCAGAATTTTCAAGCTATTCAAAGGTTAAAAAATGAAATTCACAAAGAAAATTTAGTGGAACAAGAATTTAGCACTTAACAAATGATTGATAGAAGATTTTGTGATTTGATGACCAATTCAAGTGTATATGAAAGTATTAGAAACAATGAAGACCAATTACTTTGCTTTTTAAAAAATATTACTAAAGATGAATCTATGGGAGCTGCCTTTCCATGTTACCTCATGAAAGGAATACAAGAAAGGCGTAGCTGACTTTAAGGCATTTCTGAGGTTCCGAGGATGGAATAGAGGTGGTAATGCATTACCAAAGGTTTTCATAGGCTATTATCCCATGAAAATCATAAACATATATGTTTCTCATTCCTTCTAAAATGCACAAGCAAGAGCCTTCCTGAAATTGGAGGGTTGGAACAGGTGATAGACTCTCCAGGGGCCCTTGCAGTTCTAGCATCCTGTGCTTTCTAGGTTTGAAACAGAGGTACTATGGCACTGTTGCTTGGTTTCTTTGACTCATCATTAGCATGGTGCAGCTAGTAAGAAGAAATACAGGAGAGCCTGATCTATGATGCAGGCTGCATAAGTGCTGTCATTGTGTGAAGAAGGCACTCATGTTTTTATTCCCTTTCTACATGGACAAATTGTAATGAAGAGATATTAGGAGCCTTTGCTAGCTCTAAATAGAGTACAGACAGCATATGCTTCTTTAAAAAGTATTTATTCTTAATTGACAAAATAAAATTGTATATGTTCATCATGCATATATACGAACATATATACACATACACACACATTGTGGGATGACTAAATCGAGCTAATTTACATATCCATTACCTCAAGTACTTAGCTCTTTTGTGATGAAATACTTATATTCTCTTCGCAATTTTCAACAATGCAATATGTTGTTATTAACTATAGTGGCTGTGTTGTGCAATAGATCTCTTGAACTTGTTCCTCCTATCCATCCAAAATTTTGTATCATTTGACCAATTTCTCTCTAGCCCTCATTTTACCCAGCCCCTGGCACCCACCATTCTGACCTCTGCCTCTATGAATTTGGTGTTTTAAATTCCACAGACATAGGTTTCTTGTCCTCCTAGCCCACCTTTGGCTATCCACACCTCATTGTTGTCTAGGAGTGAATGAGGCTGGCCCAGCAGTGGACATGGAGCTAAGGCCTGTACAACAATGGGTCCAAAGCTGCATTGGAGAGTGAATATGTAGCTCGGTGTAAAGCTCCTCAAAGTTAGGCTTAGCAAGTGTGAGGACCTGGGGTTGATCTCCTGCAAAACACACACACACACACACACACACACACACACGTAAAAGAACTTTCTGAAGTAGACATGGGACAAAACTTTAACAATGGAAGTTGTTTCCTCCCAGGGAACACTAAAGTGTACTGTACTGAGAAAAAGGCAATTTCTTCTTGCTCATGGGGCAAATGTAATCCTGGAATTATTGGTGGCCATTTTTGCCACCTCACAAGAAGAATGTTTCTGAAAATAAAGAAAACATGCATTCATACACAAATAACGCTTAACATATGGATTTAACATATGGAGATATAAAGTCCTGGTTAGATTTTAACTTTGAGTGAAACACTGAGGAGAAAGAAAAAATATCACTAGAGGTACTATGTGGGCGCCTTATAATAAGATCCTAATAAATTCACCTAGATCTTTGCAAGTTGTAAGCGTGAAGCATTTCATTTTAAAAATTATCAGACTTACATTTTAATCTACAGGTCTATGACTTTTAGCATTTGCATGGATTCTAATAATTGCCACCATTGTCAGGATAAGCAAAGAGTTCCTTCCTATAGTTCAATGACTCCCTCATGTCATATCTTTCCAGTCAGATCCCACACCCCTAGCCTTGCAACCATTGATCTGTTATTCACCTCTATATTTTATGTTTTTGAAAATGCCACATAAATGGAATATAATATGATCCATACATTCTTTTTTCTTTTTAACTCAGAAGTCTTTACCATTGAGCTACAGCCCCAATGCTTTTGTTTTTTGTTTTTTGTTTTTTTTTTTTGTTTTCTTTGAGACAGGGCCCTGTTAAGTGGTTGAGCATGGTCTCAAACTTGCTACCTTTCTACCTCAGCCTCCCAAGTCATTGAGACTGTAAGCATGTGCCTTTTCAAACTGACTTTTTTCCCTCAGCATAATGTAATTGAAATTAATCTAAATTGTAGTATTAGCTTGTGTGGATTAGCTTATCGTATGATATAGCATTTTTTCTTCATCCATTTGAAGGACTTTTGTGACGTTTCCAGTTTTGGACAGAATTTCTGAAGAGAATCTTTAAATAAATATTTGTGTACATGTTTTGTATGAACATAAGCTTTCATTTCTCTAGGGAACAGGAGTTGCTGAGTGATGGGGTAGGTGTATGTTTAATATTATAAGACACTGTCAAACTCTTACACATAATGACTGTACAACTACAGTTTTGTTACTACCAACAACAGGGTCTGAGAGCTCAGTTGTGCATATCCTTGTCCCTAGATATTGACAATATTTTTTAGAAATTTCATCTTTCTAACAAGTATATAGTAGCATTTCATTATGATTTAAATTTGTGTTTCACTTAAGGTTAATGATGTTGAATATTTTTAAAAATATGCTGATTTGCTCTTCTTGAAACTTCTTTAGTGAATGTACATAATTTTTCTATTTTCAGAATCGATATCTTGGTTTTCTTTTGACTACTGAGAATTTTTCATGTATTATGGATATGTGATTGACAAATATTTTCTCATTATGTAGCCAAACCTTTCAATTTTGTGGAAGTTGCAAATTTTTGTCTTTTATAGATTGTGCTTTGGTGTCATATCTAAAAACTGTTACTTAACTCCAAGTCATAAAAGGTTTCTTTAATATTTTAAAATCCCTTTAGGTGATAATAACACAAAACTAAGTTTGAGAAACACCATCACTCTCATCCAGGAAGCAAATATTCTGTATACATAGATGAAAGGTTCTATCTTAAGACTATCCTACATCCATTGTTGGGTTTAGGCATAAACAAGCATATGTGGTCAGTTTTCTATAATAACCTTTGGAGGATAAGCTATCTAAATGACCAAGGGACTTCTCAGAAAAGTTTATGGTAAAGGGCCAGAAAGTCAGTAAACACATCCAACAGCAGAGCTTTACCTTAGGGTAAGGGAGAGTTTCTTAGGATAACCTAGTGCTGCTCAGAATTACCTATGATCAAGTCCCTCTTTAAATTCTAGAAGAAGGCAGTAAGTCAAAAGTTAAAGAAATATTCACTCAAATAAACTTGATTTATTCTCTAATGAAAAAGAAACAAACCAACCAACCATTTGGCTTCTGCAATTGCCCAGTGAATCCCAGTGGCCCAGTATAGTTAGCAATAGTTCCCAGCTGAGGTGGGCCTCAGGACACCCTGCTCCCAGGAGAACTTGGAGTGTGATGTTCCATTGCACCAGAAGAGACTGGAGAAAGAAGGCAGTGATCCCCGGAAGCAGAAATGATAGTTCTCTGTTTGAAACAGTGACACCTAGTGGAAGTAGAAGTCACAGCATGACAAGGTCCAACAAAACCAACAGGTCATGGAACAGACCAAGAAACAGAAGGCCGGAAAGCAGAGGCATGGCCTAATGCCACAACTGTGACCAGAATTTTTCTGTGAGTTTAATTGATAGACAGACACAGGGTCCTACATTATCATGTTGGCTCTGAGCCAGTGAATCATGACCTCTGGTGTCTCTTCTAGCCACTAGCTAATTTTTTTTTTTTATCAACCTGTGTATTTGAAAGTCGTGCTTCTTTTTAAGTAGTTTAAAGAATAATAAAACAATATAAACTGGAGCTTACAAGCAATATCTAGGAGTTTATACTGTGGTTCAAAAAAACTGAGCCATTTATATGTTTAAAAAAAAAACTTTCCAGGCTCTACTCAAAAACCTCCTTCTTCAGTCATTCTGAAATGTGGCCCATATGTCTGTATTTTTAACAAGCTTCACGGAGTATTCTGAGCCAGAAAAAGACTTGAAAAATTTTCTGCTCGGAAATTCAACAAAGAAAGTTAAACAGCTTACAGGATTATGGGGTAAAGAATACAAGAAGCAGGGAGTTCTAATAACTACTTTTGGAGTAGTCTGAGTTAACTTTAAAGATACAGTTATAAGTTCTGCAGCTCTGCCTGGGTTTTTTCTGTAGATCTGAAATCCATAACAATGGAAGGGACACACATTGGACAATGAGGATGCTGCAATGGAACACCTATACCACCATTTGAGGCAGAAAGGATTTACTTTCAAGGTGGCTGAAAGTATTGCCCTCAATTGTCACAGCACTTCCGTTACCCTGATTGCAAAGAATTGTCTTGTCATAGATCGCACACCCTTTCCAACATCACTTGAATCCAATAACTGATTAATATGGGGGAGAACATCCCCTGTCCCACACTAGGGCAGTGCTGAAGGGCCATTCCAGCTCTCAGAATTTCTTTAGGGTCAAGTGAGATCTTCGGTGAGACTGCACTACCCTTCATTTTTTCCCCTGTTTTCAAATCCTGTGTCCTTCTCATCCCTTCCACAGTACTTAGTTCCAAGAGTACATCTTAGCGCACTTCTTGCAACAGAGTGAACTCAGTCTGCGTCAGTCCGGCAGAGTGCATATGGTCAAAACCAAAGAAAGGGAAAATTTCTCCATAAAGACCTTGGGCTCTCTCAGGTTGAACCACACAGTGTGTGATATGCAGAGATGCATCCAGTTAACGAACCGAAACGACAGGAGGAAAGGCCACCTGATCAGTTTTTCACATTCTCTTGCTTTCTTATGCTCCTCGTTCCTCTCTAACATGTTCTATCTACTATCTCTGTTTCAGGTTGACTCTCTCACTGCAGACTGGCTACTTCTTCTGGATAGAAAATTTGGCTGTTACATATTATATTTTTACCATCAAAGAACTGAGTCTTTTTCTTAATCCAATTAGTTAACTCTTAGGGAAGATTCTGTTTGTCCAGGCTTTGGTCAGTTGAAGACTGAACCGATCACCTATGGTTAGCAGCCAGAAACAGGTACGAACATGTCAACTCTCCCTTACCTCATACTGTAGAGGAATGAGAGAACTTTCTAAAGAGAATGCCTTGTCATTGTTGAAGGGACTGGTGACATGGGCGTGTAGGAGTGAGCATATAAAACATGTAAGATACTTCCTCTGAGTAGAAGTGGTCAACATCTCATTGTAAAAAAAAAACACATAAATATTTAATATCTAATCATAATTTTACAGTCCAAAAACAACTTTCTCTCACTTTGTTTCCTTTCTGTCTTTACAATATTAAAATACATAAGAAAATTAGTGCTAAAATACCTCCTCAAAAATCACATGCCTATATACACATTTTATACACATTTTATATTACTTTGTTAAAATCTTGTAAGGTTGCTCATAAATTAAAAAAAAATTAAATTAAAAAAAAATCACATGCCCTCCATAATATACAGCTGGTGCTCAAATCAGGTATTCTGAATCCAAGATCAAGTCTATAAAACAATGTGAATCTTAATTGGTCCCCTACTCAAGGAAAACATGGTTACCTTTTCCAGAGGCAAGTACATGCTGCATCCAAATGATTACAGTTGTTCTCTACTTATGAACGCCCATTGAGCTCCTGGAGAGCTAAATTGAAGGCTTGCAATAGTGGGTAACTGTTTAAAATGTCCATCAGTGTGCACATAGACCACTCTTCTATCACCTTCCAAAATAAAGACCAAACACATCTTGCCTGAAATTCTCATCAGAAAATCATATCTCTTAATGGTAATTTTTAAAAATGCATTATTGTTCACAAACATTGCACTCAGAATATGCACATCAGACCAAGTAGACACACAGTTTCGAACCCCAGCACCAGGTACACAACAAAGTGCTGGAGCAACAAAAACCACATGAAAAACTAAATAAAATTGATTATTTCTGTCCTTCTCACTGTCCCTCTCTCTCTTAAAAATGTAATAATTCTGTTATTGTCATCAACTTGTTTACCTATTCTTAATGTTTCGAATTGAATTAAACAATACCTACTGTACTTCCATTGCTGATCTCTTTCACTCAACATGGTGTCTATGAGATTTGTCCACATCGATTATGCCATGAGTTCATTCTGTGTCCAAATAGAATTCCATTAATTGAAAGTATTACAATTTATTGATTTATTTTTATTGATGGGCATTTGCGTAGTTTATAATTGTTAGCTATTATGAATAAAATTGCTAGAAGCATTCTAATCATGTGTGTGTGTATAAATGTAAACATTCATATTTCTTGGGTAGATAGCTAAGAGTCCTATTGGTGGGTTACAGGAAAGGTTCATGTTTATATCAAACAGAAACAACTAATTTTCTAAAGGAGTTATAAAATTTTATATCACCCTTAGCAAAATATGGGAGTTCCAGTTACTTCACCAACAGTTGGAATGATCAACTTTTTTTAATGTTAACTATCTGATGGGGGAAAGAATACCACTATTATTTTGGTTTGCATTTCTAGGTTGAATAATGATGCTGATCATCTTTTCATTTACATATTGTGATTTGGATATCCTCCTTTGCTAAATGAAAGTGTAAATAACTCATAATCTTAAAATTTATGGTTTTTGTATGTTGAATTTTTAAATACATTCTCTGTACATTTGTAGAAACATGTTTCAAGTATTTCCTTCCATTCTGTGGCATGTTTTCCTTTATTTATGCTAGTTTTTGATGAACAGAAGGTTCACCTTTTACATGTATATACATAATCCATCTCAAATTAATTTGAAGTGTGGTATCTGAGGTAGAGATCAAAGTTGATATTTTATTCATATATACATCCAATTGGTCCCTCACTACCACCCTTTTCCCCATTAGCTCTGTGTGTGCATGTGTATGTGTGTGTGTGTGTGTGTGTGTGTGTGTGTAACAGAATTCTTTGTTGTTTTTTTTTTTCATTCCATCGGTCTATCTACCCTTATCCATATACTACAATGTTTTATCAGCTGCATCTTTAATTTCTGGCAGTTTCCCAATATGTTCTTGATCCTTCCAGATTATGTTGGTTCTTCTATGTCCTTGCTGTTTTCCATAAATTTCCAAATCAACCTGTCAGCTTACACAACAAGCCTACTTCATTGAGATTGTATTATCACATATAAGAACCATATACAGGTGTATCTCTCCATTTATTTACTGATTTTTGCTATAATTTCTCTGAGCAGTGTTTTGTTTATTGTTTTAGCACACAGGTCTTGCACTGGTACTCTGGAAATGGAGAGCTGAGCTGGCAGAAAGACTCATGTCGGAGTAGAGGCCAGAGGTCAGGAGGTATGAGTTAACTCAAGGAAAACTAAAATCACCCAGATATTCAATATTTTTCTTCACAAGCTCTATTTACATTAATAAAATTTTCCTAATTGAAAAGGATATTATTATTGTAACTAGTATATGATTCCTTTCACTTAAGGTCAATTGACTATAGAGAGTAACCATATCTAACAATACCTTCATAACAATACCTCAATTAGTCTTTGATGAAATTATCAGTTACTGTAACCTAGCCTCCTTGATAGAGGAAATTAATCATCATTCCAAGAAATGCCAATAACCATCAGAAGCCAGAAGAGTCAGGGGTTGGATTCTGCCCCAGGGCTTTGATGATACCTTAATGTCAAACTTTTGGCCTCTAGAACTGAGAGAGATTTGACCTGTTATTTTTAACATGCAGTTTGTGTTAATTTGTTACAGCTACCATAAAAAAACTAATGGTTGGGGATATAGATTTGGGAACCGCATGCATAATGAGAGAAGAATGAGAAGACAGATGTGGTATCACAGAAATTCGAGAGAATGTTTCATGAGGTGATCTATAGGATCAAATGCTAATGATTAAGAAAGATCAGGACAAAAAGATGAGGGGAGAGGAAGGGTGATGGGGTGAGTTGGTCAATAGATGCAAAGCTACAGTCAGATGGGAGAATAAGTTTTGCTGTGATTATTGCACAGTGGGATGATTAGAGTTAATAAAATATCATGTACTTCAAAAAAGCAAGAAGAGAGGATTTGAGATATTCTCACTATAAAGAAATGATAAAATGGATAAAGGGATGAATATATTAACTACCCTGAATTTGATCATTATACAATGTGTAAGGGTATTGAGACATCCCAGTGTACCCCATAAATGTGCACAATGTATCAGTCAAAACCAAATTCTAAAAAATATTTTTATTAGATTTAGCAGCAAAGATGGTAACAAAAACCTTTGTGCCAACGGTTTTAAAGATAAAAAATCAAATATTAATGCACTGAATGGTCAAATGAGATCTTAGAAATGACAATCCTAGATCTCTTTTCTTTCAAAATACTGCATCTGAAAGGGAAGGAAAAAAGTAGATCTGTAGTTAAAGAGATGTATGGTGCTAATTGAATGTTTGCTTCATTAAGATAGAAAAAATGACTGAGTGTTGAAATTCTCTTCAAGCTTTTAAATAGCAAAGATTAAAAGGTTAACACGTACATAAAGGAGAAAAAAGATGATAGAACACAATCCTTGATGCAATGGGCAAGTTTAAGATTTAAAACTTTAGGCAAGGGAAGTGGCACCCCTTCCCTGTGAACACAGGCATCAGGGAGAAGGAGTTATGGCACATTTTATGTGGGATCTAAGGAATCTGAGGCAATTCTGTGAAACGGTTCCTATTTTCTATTTTACTCTGAAAAATTTAAGATGAAGTTATTTAGTAAGAGAAGAGTAAAGCCTATGATTATAAAATTCTGAAATAAATATACATTTTTTAAATACCCAATCTGGACAAAGCCAGTCAGAAAAAAATGATAATAGGCTATTAGTGCACAGATCTGGATGCACAGTTTTGTTGGAAACTGTTAATACCCAGAGACACCAATGCATGGTCCAAATTCCTACATTAATGCTCAGATTTCAGGGATGGGAGGTGACTAAGAAATTTGGATTGATCAGTACTCACATTTGATCAGTCCAGGAACAGGGAAGAACAAATGACTAGAGATGAAGAGGATGGCTGTAATAAGAGCTATGTAGTTTCTTGGCTCAATAAGGGTTTTGTTTTGTTTTGTTTCATTTTAAGCATTTGTTGTTCATCCTTCTACTACAGGACTTAATATTTATGAATGAGAAAAAATATTATCCAAGAAATAAAAACAATTATTAAAAGAAAGATAAAAGTTAAAAGAAAGCAAAAGGCAGACAGAATGGAATTGGATTGAAGAGAAAACAGAACTAAGGACCAAAGGGAAAGGATAAATATGATAGCATTGGGTTAAGGATATAGATAGCTATGCCATTTGCTACAGTAAATTTAAATGTCAATTATAGTCATCCATTCTTACTGGGGTGAGGCGGTATCTCGTTGTTTCTCGTTGTGCTTTTAATTTGCATTTCCCTAATGATTAGTGATACTGAGCATTTTTTATATACTTGTTCACTTTTTGTATGTCTTCCCTTGAGAAATATCTACACAAAGTTGATTGACCATTTTGAAAATCAGGTAGTTTGTGGAGATTTGTTTTGTTTTTTTCAATTGAGTTTTTGGAGTTCCTTATATATTCTGGGTGTTAATTAATCCCTTATCAGATGGATAGTTCACTCGTGCACACACACACCCTAAAAATAAAAAGTACTGGCGGCAAGGATGTAAAGAAAGAAGAGCCCTTGCCTGCAGTGGGTTGAAGTGTAAATTAGCACAGCCATTTTGGAAAACAGTTTGGAGCTTCCTCAAAAAAAAAAAATAAAAATAAAATAAAACAATGCAGCACTCCCACTACTATTTATCCAAAGAAAATAAAATCACTCTGTTCAAGAGATATCTGTACTCCCATGTTCATTGCAACACTATTCACAATAGCCTAGAGATGTCCACCAGTGGTAATGGATTTTTAAAATGTAGTATATACACAATGGAATACTATTTATTTGTAAAAAGAATACAATTCGGTCATGTTCAGCAATATGAAGGAAACTAAAAATCATTGTGATTGGTGAAATAAGCCAGGCACAGAAAAACAAGGACCACAGTATCTCACTTATATATGGAATCTAAACAAATTGATTTCATAAATGTTGAGGGCAGAATGGTGGTTACTAGAGCTGGGAAGAGCAGTGGGGAGGGAGGGAGGGAGAAAACTCGATCAGCAGGTCCAGAGTTACAGTTACATAGGAGTAAGCAGCTCTGCTGTGCTGTTAAATAGGGAGACTACAGAACATAGTAACACTGTGATTACATTTCAAAGACTAAAAGGAAGATTTTTAATGTTCTCACCATAAAGAAATGAAAAATGTTTGAGGAAATAAATACCTTTACCCTGATTCAATCATCACCCGATGTATACATGTACTGAAACGTTACGATACTCCAATAATATGAGCACTTTTTATGTTTTTGTGTGCCAATTAAAGACTAAATTTCATTTTTAAAATATGGTTATCCGTGAAGTCTGTTCTGGGGATAGTTCTAAACAGTCAAAGAAACAAAAGACTCTAACATGGGAATCAAGTGTTCCCCACAGCAGATATCTAGTTTTTCCTTCTAAGATCACCAAATATAACATGTGAGGTCCATTCAACTTGAATTTCAGATAAACAAGAATAAGTTTTCTTCCTTAAGTACTTCTAAATATTGCATAGGAATGCTGTTAAATTTAAGAAATACTCACGCATCTTAAATTCAAACTGAACTGTGTACCTCGTATTTTTATTTGCTGGTAATCCATTACCCCTCCAGTGGTCATTGTCACCTAGAGCAGCATTGCACCAGCAACAATGCCCCTGAGAGAGATTAATGTGCTAGATTTCTTACAATATTGTATTTAAAATGTCCATCCTACAAAATTTCTTGAAAAAAATATTTAAGTAAGATTTGGGTCAAAGGATGTGTGTGTGTGTGTGTGTGTGTGTGTGTTTGTGTGTGTGTTAAGAGTGCATGTACTCACATGTGCATCTTGTGCTTTATTCTGAAGTTGTCTTCATTTATTTCCTTTCTAAAAGGCTTCATCTCATGTTCGATAGTACATTCCAGAAATAAACCGTGTGTTTATTAAGGCACATGTAACTTGATTGGAACTATTTTCATGCTAAGACTGTTTCCCCTCACCCTGAAGGTATCTAAATGAAATCTGGCATATGCAATTAGCAAATAAGTAGGTACATTGAGCAGACTTCCTGGAACCCAATGCAAGACTTACCTAAGAAAAAGGTTGGACATCTGGAACTGAAGACAAAGAGAACACAACCTTTTAATTTGACACTAGAAATGACATAATATCAATACCATTTAGGGTAAACACTTCATGTCAAATGTTGTCCTAAGCACGGCATATGAATTGATTCTCCTCACAATCGATGGATAGTATTAATATCCACATTTTTCAAATCATGAAACTGATGTTACATAGAATAGGTCACTTAATTTTAGAAGGACAGAGCAAGGACTACCTACACAAAACTATGGTGCTTTTCTTAGTGCAAATTGTGAATGAAATCTTCAATTAAGTTTCTAGTATTTCCCCCATAAGTACAACCATGGAAAATTTGCCAAAGGCTCAGAACTTTAAAAATGAAATGTAGAAATATATGTGTAGGAGAATATGAATTGTATGAATGGAAACCTGAATACAGAAGAATACCCACCACACTGATATCCTCTGAAAAAGACTGAAATTGGAGGTGGTTAGCAAGGGAAGAGTTCCAGCTATTGCAAGTTTATATTTATTTTTCACAAAAATATATTTAGTTCTTAATTATACAATTTAAAAATAGCTCTTACAAGTCTAGTTATACTCTTAATTACCCATAAAATAAACATCATATTTAATATCATTAAATTATTTTACAATCACAGAGAACAAATGTTTCCCTCTGATAATTAGTTCTTAAAAATAGATTTACATAAAAAATAACTAATTGGTGCTGGGAAAATTTGATATCTATATGTAAAAAAATGAAGTTAGATTTCTATGTCTCACTGCACAAAAGTCAAATAAAAATGGATAAAAGACTTAGAAATCAGACTAGAAAACACACAACTGTTAGAAGAAAACAAAGACAACACTCAATCATATAAATGCAGACACTGCCTTCCTAATCAAGACTCTTTTTTTAAATTTTATTTTTATTAGTGCATTATAGTTTTATATAATGTTGGGATTAGTTGTCACATATTTCTAGAGGCACACAATTCAGCAATACAATTTGTTCAATATACTTGCCTCCCACGTCCCTCTACCTCCCTCTTCCTGTCCCCTGATCCCTTGCCTTTCTTCTGGGTCCTATATTGTTCCTAAAAAACCCAAATACAGTGATATAATTCTTATACCTATCAAGAATATTTTACATATATATGCTAACCAAGTCTCTTAAAACTCAAGAAATAAAAGCAAGAATCAATAAGTGGGATGCCATCAAATTGAAAGGCTTCTGCTAAGCAAAGAAAACAATTAAGAGCATGAAGAGAGCACCTACAGAATGGGAAAAAATCTTTGCCAGCTACTCCACCAAGAGGATTAATATCCAAAATATAGAAAGAACTCAAAAAGCTTAACACTAAGAAAACAAAAACCTCAACCAATAAATAAATGGACAAAAGGACTGAACAGAAACTTCTCAAAAGAAGAAACAGAAATGACCAGGAATTATATGAAAAAGTGTTCAACACTTGTAGCAATCATGGAAATGCAAATCAAAACTTACACTAACTTACACTAAGATCTCATCTCACTCCGCTCAGAATGGCAACA
The DNA here is from genome assembly GCA_004027875.1 of Aplodontia rufa. Lineage (NCBI taxonomy): Eukaryota > Metazoa > Chordata > Mammalia > Rodentia > Aplodontiidae > Aplodontia > Aplodontia rufa. The sequence continues at coordinate 11,704 of PVKS010005617.1, read as the reverse complement.
ATCAAGAATACAAACAATAATAAATTCTGGTGAACTTGTAGGGGGAAAGATACACCTGTACATTGTTGGTGGGACTGCAGACTAAGTACAACCACTCTGGAAGGCAATATGGAGACTCCTCAAAAACCTAGAGATGTGACCAAACCATCCCACTCCTTGATATTTTCCCTTAAGAACTAAAATCAGAATACTATAGGGACACAGCCACCTCAGTATTTATAGCAGCACAATTTGCAATCGCTAAATTATGAAATCAACCCAGATGCCTATCAAAAAATGAACAGATTAGGAAACAATGGTGTATATACACAACAGAGTTCTACTCAGCCATAAAAAAAGAATGGAATAATGTCATTTGCTGGTAAATAGATGGAAATGTAGAACATCATGCTAAATGAAATAAGCCAGACTCAGAAACTCAACCGTTGAATATTTCTCTCATTTGTGGTAGCTGGAATAAAATAAAGGAGAGGAGGAAGGAAGAATAGGATATCAAAAAGATACAGAGAAGATTAGTTGTGTAGAAGGAGGAGATTGATTAAGAAGCAGAGTGGAGGGACTGGGAAGGGGAGGCAAAGCAGAATGAATTCTTAAAAATCATTTTAAAAGAATATATAAATATAGCATAGGAAATTTTACCTTTATGCATCAGTAAAAAGAATCAATCAAATATAAATAGGTGAATGGAAGTCTAGCAGAGTACAAAGCGAATGGGGGAGTGGAGGGAAAAGTGGGGGATCAGGAACTGGAACTAAATTCAGTGCATGAATGATTTTGGGATAAACACACTATGTATAACTATAAAGTTCTAATAAAAATATCTTATTGGAAAAATAACACATACCTATGGAAATCTAAACAATATGACAAATGTAGATTAAGAAGTGAAAGCCTTCCTTACCTGGGAGAGGAAAATGGAGAGAAGGTGAAACACGAAGGGAGCATGGGTCTCAGATATCTGTTGTAAGCACTATTTGATAACAAAATTCTCATATTTTGGATAAACCATTTTGACTTGCACATTTCGAAATGGTCTGATCAAAATTATCTGTGTCACTCCAAAGTGAATTAAAGCCTTCAAATAACCTTCTTTTTTTTTTCTCAAGCAGAAACATTGTCTACTATCATATGTATTTTAAAAACTGATGCAGTTTTTTGAATTCTTCTTTACATACAATGAATACCCAATTTAAATATTTTCTGTATTGGCAGTTAATACTATCATAACAAAAAAAATGTCACTCTTGTTTCCTAACTGGTTAACTAGATGTTATTAGCATATAAAACTTTTCCTTAAATGTCTACAAAAATTAGTAAGTTGTTCTAGGCTTAATTTATCATCTCAAAGATTATTTACTGAGGTATATCATTCTTAAATCCAGGGATCACATCAATGCTGTCACAGCCACCATCAAAAACTACCTATTAAATTGAGACAAAATGGAATAGCCTGTTAATTTGCTTTGGCTTAGCAAATGGTCTACACTGACTGGGTAGTGTATCCAACAGTTGTTTAGCAAGTGCCTTCTACATGCTTAGCACTGTTGTATGTTTTGGGGACACAACAGCAAATAACAAAATCTCCACATAGGTACCAAGACTTAAGACGTACTGCAGTGGACATCATTCTTAATGTCAGACTCAATCTGATATTCTTAATGTTTTCCCTTTGAAGGTATACAACCTGAAGAAATAAAGTTTTCAATTGTGGGATCAATATATAATTTCTAGTTACTTAGACCATATGGAAAGTTGTAGTTTTATACAGTTATAATTATACATGAAAATATAATTATGTCTACATACATCCACTTATATAGAGTTATCAGAGCTCATACTAAGGAAATGTTTAAATATATTCACCATCAATATTCCAAAATATTCTTCAAAGTAAAACAGCAAAAGCAAGCCCATTACACATACATCAGCTCCAACATTCCACAAGACCCAGCATTGTGCTAAAGGCTGAGCATAGCCTAAACAAGCAATCCCTGTCCTCCTGGAGCTTGCAGTTTAGTGGAAGAAACCAGCCTTGAATGTATATAATGCAAGTAAATCCTGACCGTGAGCTCCACCATTAGCTTCTGAAGACAAAGTAAATTTGAGAATGACAGTGAGAACCCGTTCAATCTGAGGAGAATGATCATGGAGACTGATGGCTTAGTCTAACCTAAGCCATCTTAGAGAAGGGGATAGCTAAACACTTGTGAGCAGAACTTAACAGTAACATTATGACCTAGTTATGTTTCAAAAGACATATTCCAACTGCATGCTTTACGCTCAAAATTACTTTAACCACTTCTGAATGCCATAATCACATCAAATATGATTTAGCTTTTTAAATTTCTACCTCTTTCCCATTTATAGAATTAGGTGAACATAATGCATTACTAGAGTTAGAGATATTAGGTGAAATACAAATGGTCACTCTTCTATATGCATTACAAACTATCTCATGAATTAAATGGTACTTATATCTTACTCTAAACTATATAAGGATTATCTTTTTAGATATATGTCACCTGTTTTCTTGTTTCTCAGGAAATAGTTAAAAAGTATGCAGATTTTCAGGTTTGGGAAGATGTTTATATTCCTTTCATTTTTGTCTTTGACAAGCAGTTGAATACACAAAAAAGGTTAAAATAGTGGACAAAGTGGAGGGAGAATGGTAGGTCAATGTAAATTTGGGAGTTATTGACTTGGTCTGGTTAAGTACATTTGATAAATTTTTAGAAGAGTTTTCATGTTGATGAGGAGGTTTTAGACACTAACAATAACAACAATAATAATGGCTTCCATTTCTTGCATGCTTTGAATGTACCTAGTCTAGAGTTTCACAAAGAATTATCTTGTTTGTTTTTCTTGTAAATAAACATGCAAATTATTATTAATTATTATAGACAAGAAAGAAAATTCATAGAGGGGTGAATGATTTGCCACATAGCTTATCAAATGGAGTAGCCAGGGTTGAATTCTATGTCTGTCTGATTCTTTGGTCTTTTAGTTATATTGTAGCAATTCTTTAATTGAAGAAAAACTGTTAGCAATTTTACTGGGATTCCATGCATGGTGGAAACCATTTTGCTGAACTTAGAAGATGTGGAGCAGGTTATAAAATGTGCAAATTGATTTATGCTCAAATCAATGAATTTTCAGTGAATATTCCACTACAGCTCTTTACAAGGCACTATTATACTTTGATTTGCATTGCATTATGTCATACCATGCTCTGTGATAGAACAAATGCATTCCCATGAAAAACATTGATTTATTTTCTGAACACATCAGTGGCAAATGAAACAGCAAATAATTTTTATGCTTTCACTGCTGATTCTAAAAATAGAAGTGTGCACTTTTTTCTTATTTGCATAAAAACATAAATAAATTAAAATTATACCTTTCCAGTTTATTATGGCAAATCTGGAGATAATAGCTAACAATGGTAATTGTTTAATATGAAATTATCAGAATATCCCTAATGAATAGTTTTCAACTTTTAGGGAACAATACTTGTTCCCAAGAAGCTTTTGCAAACCCTCTGGTGGTACTGAGAAAGGGAGATAGCATTGAAAAATTTTCTGGTCCTGAGTCCTTTATGAATCTGCAGCAATTGTTCATACCCCAAATGATTTGTTTTCTTTCCTAGGTATATTAGTTATATACTCTTTCATAACAAATTACCCCAAAATCTTGAAGTTTAAAAAATTTATTATGACATAATTTCTAAGAATTAGGAACCTGGGCATGCTAAGAGACTCTCACAATGTGGCAATCAAGGAGTCAGCCAGGGCTGCAGTCATCTCAAGATAAGACCTGGGATGGATCTCCTGCCCAGTTCAACCCAGGGCCACGAGCATCCTCGTGTCCTCACCAGCTATTGGATGGACACATCATTGTCTTTCCACATGGGCTTCTTCACAACAGGGCAGCTTACTTCTCCAAGAGTGAGCTCTCCAAGCAAGAAAGAGTAAGGGATGGCAAGAAAGAAGGGAGTGACAGTCTTTCACAGCCTGATGTCTGAAGTGACAGCCCACCAATTTTGCCCTATTCTTGACCCTTTCAATTGAATCACTAAGTTCAGCCCACATCTGAGGAGAGATGATTATAGAAGAGCTTGAATACCAAGCAGCAGAGATCATTGTGCAACATTTTCGAGGCTGCAGCTCACTGGATCATAAGACAAATGTTAATATAACAAAATTCTTTAGTCATGAAACAATATTAATCACATTTTAATAGTGATTTACAGTTTTCAAAGTGATGTAGACAAAGCCTGCTCTGAAAAGCCTGATGACAAAGATAAGTTCATAAAATGGCTAAGTGTGAAATTTATCCACTAGAATAGATTAAGCACTGCGAATCTGACAAATACTTATGTCCTATGCATAACAGTGAGCAGGAGAATAGTACTGACTCATCGTAACATGACATTAAGAACTGTTAGTATCCTTGCGCATACCTTTACAATAGGGCTCACTTAACTGCAAAGTCTTCTGTGACCTTGGGGCTGGATAACACTGACTTGACACCTGAAGGTAGTTTAGCCAATGACTTGGACCTCATTAGCTCTAACCACCTGGGCACTTGATGCTGCTGCTAACAATGCCCAAGTACATTGTGATCATATGGCTTCTAAGTCAGTGGCTACTAAGATCAAAGAATTTTAAAAATGTAGAAAAAATAAAGAACACGGTTTATGATTACTTTCCTTTAGCAAACATTTCCTAAGTTTATCTAGACTCTGTTGAACACCTAAATCCTAAATGTCTGAAAAATGAAACTCACACAAGTTGTTATTTATTAGATTCTCCATGAAACCACCCATTTCCAAGAGACAATATGAGGGTTACTCCTACTAATAAAGGTAATTGGCTGAAGCTACCAGAGAGGGCCACATTTCCCAAGTCTTTCTTCCTTCTTTCCTTCCTTCCTTCCTTCCTTCCTTCCTTCCTTCCTTCCTTTCTTTCTTTTTTTTATGTACCTGAAACATTTGAGCACATGTTTTGCATGATGACTGAGGAACTTGTCTGTTTATAGGGTAAGGTGAGGCAGGGGTGTGAGCCAGGGTTTTTGATGCTGAATTCCATCTGTTCCATTGATTATTATTGTGGATCATGTTTCCTCAACTCTCTGAAATTCAGTTTATTTTAAATCTAGAAAAGGTGTAGTGACATACAATCTAAGGCATTTGTAGAGATGTATTGGGAAGGAGGGCAGGGGAGGGATAAGGGTGGGTAATTGGGGGAGGGCTCTTGGGGGTAAATCTAATTTTCAGAATTTATATATATATATGTTATATTATTTTATTAGAAGCTTGTTTGTTCAACAAATAAATTTCTTATTAAAATTAAAAATAAATATTTTTTTTAAAAAAAGGATGACACTCAGTGGCAACCATGAAAATGTACCTTCCAGACTCCTTACTACAGGACTCTACCAGACTAAAGGCTCACGCTCTTGCTCTCTGAAACTCACAACTGTGTTTCATTGAGTCCATGCACCCACCCATTCCCCCAATTTAATGGTTCACTAACGTAGTAAGCAATATCTCTTTTCTATGTCATCAGCATGATTATTAATGACAGGGTTTATTAGGCAATTGTAATATCACAAAACCACTCAAGTATTTTACAAAGAACATCATTAATATTCAGGTTAAAACAATTTCAAATGAAGCAATCATATATATTGAAATGATTTAATGATGCTCAAGGAATACAATCCTGACTTTTCTGCTGTTGAAATAATCCCAGATTTAAAAAGAATTAGTAATGCTATACCTAAAAAAAATTGAAATAAAGATTCTTATTTATATATTTGAAAAACATTTTGCCTTTTACCAGCTTGGTTTAGGACAAATTTTTGTGTTCATACATTAAACCTGCATTGACATATTATGATTGTCCCAAACCTTCACTGAAACTATAATAACAAACTAGACACTATCCTTATGCTTTAATTCCTTACATTTTGCTAGAAATATGACAAGAGAGGTAATTTTAATATTCAGCAATAAATATTGTTTCAGACATAAGCAAGGAGCCAGGATATTATAGCAGCCTAGAGGGAAAATATCTAATACAGTCTACAGAGTCTACAATGTTGGAAAGTTCTAAATCTGTCTAGAGGCAAGAAAAGGGCCAGGCAGCTTGGAGTCCAAAAAATAGGGAGGCTAGGTGGCGACAGGGAGAGAACATGGAATTCCATGAAAAAGAAAAGGCCTAGACAAGACTGAAAGTGAGATCAATCATGATTCTTCCAGAAGATGTCCTCCATTAATATTGAAGATAAGAATTGTTTTTGGTGAAACATGAGTAGGAGTGGCTAGGAAGGTGCAGAGATTCAAGATCTAAAGAAATCTTCTCAACCGTTTATAAAAGGTTGGCTTTGACCTTTTAAGGGATTCAAGCAGTAGAGTTTTATATGTGGATTTGATTCTTCAGAAAGAACTTTCAGGTTGCAATGTGGAAATGAGCTTGAGAATGTCATTAATATTACATTTAAAATCATTACTTCCACCTTTTCAGCTTATTGTTTTCTATGATAATATAATAATAAAAAGTTTTTCTACTATTTCGATTCCCATCCCACTCCTCTAAAGTCAGTCCTGTCCCTACTATAGCAACTAACTAGTAAATGTCCCCAAAATAGTGAAGACACCTACCACATGAAAGAACACACACACACACACACACACACACACACACACTCCATTTTAGTAATTTATTGCTTGATTCAAAATAGCTCTAAGTTTAGCAGCTTAAAATACCAATAACTATTTATGCTCTTACAACTTCTGTGAGTCAGAAATTCAGAAGCAACTTACTCGGGTGGTTTTGGCTCTGATCTCAAAACGTTGCGGTAGTGACACTGACTAAAGATGAGGTCATTGAATGGGCAAAAGAATTTTCCACTGAGGCAAAAGAATTCTATTGACAGATGGCTCATTCATATACTGTTATGCAAAGACCTGAGTTTCTTGCCAAGCGGACCTCTTCATAGGATTGCTTGTGTGACCTCATGACATGGTCGTTATCACTTCAACCTCAAGATGTCTGGCTACTGTTGTTGAAACCGCCATGACTTTAAAATATATTCAGAGGAAGAAAGCACAAACTCAAAGATGGATCTTGAATGGCTTAAGACTGAGTTAATCACCCCAAATTTGAGCAATAAATTTATTGTGTGAACTTACATGGGATCACCTGAATAGAGTGCTCCAATTATTATAGTAATATCCATGCATGAAATCCTAGAGACCCAAATGTAAAGAACCCAAGGAAACCTAATAATAACCTGTGTTTTTAATTTGAAACATTTAACTAAATAATATAATAGTAATGTGTATTTCTCTATAAAATAATTCTTAAGTGTATTATGATTATTTTTCTGCAGAGGGAGATGGACAGATGACAGAAATTATGTAAAATAGTAAAATTCACAATAAGACTCTGAGTTGAAAAACAGCGTCAGATCTACATAGGAAAATTATATGAAAGATTTGTGATGAATTAATAAGCTAATTTTATAAATGATTTTAACTACCAGAATGATTTTTCTCTCCCCAAATAGCAAGCTGACTTTTAAACAAATCTGAAAACAAGCAAATTTTCATTTCTCAAAAAAAATCACTCTCTTTAAACATAATGGGGTTATGTGTCTTATCAGCATGAAACCAGGAAGACATGTTAACATTTGTGAGCCATACGTTAAGTAAGATAGAATTGAAAGAAAGACATATAATTAAGGATATGATTTCTCAATGAAAACTCCAGAAGAAATCATCCAAGGAGTTTTAGTTACAATTTCTGCAGGAAGAGAAAATTACTGATTTTTCTGTCTTAAATTGTTACCTTTTTTCAAATTTTCAAAAATTTTGTGTAACTAAGGATACACTTATGATGCCCATTAAAGCAAAACTTCATTGGACAAATTCAACAGGCAAGAATGACTTTATTCAAGGATATTAGACTAAGCCAGAGCTTAGTCTAAGCACTAATCCTCTGAAATAAAGGTTTAGAGAGTGAACAGCTGGAATAACATTCCCAGGTACAATTGTTAACTGACTGTTCTAAAGGAAAAATAAACATCTGGTTTTCATGATGGGAGTTAGTTATACAACTTGGAGCATGGGTGCCCTCTCACGGAAACTGAAAAATGGGGTCACTGTCATTATTAATGATAACATTTCAAAGGGAATGTGCCCCAGTCCTTAAGAAGGACAGTCCTGGGGTATTAAACTGGTTAAAGAACTTTTAAAAATATACATCTTAAAGGGACAAGAAAAGAATTTACAATTATAAGTTTTCTAAAATTAATGCTGTAAGAAAAAGAGGTCTAGGTGCTCAGGGTAAGGAAGAAGCCTGCTGAGAGTTTCATAAGTCTGTGGGGAATATAAAGGCTCTCTTGGTGAGACCACATCCATATTCCCACATGTGTGTTTGGGCTAATCTGTTGGCCTGTGTAAGGCTCTTCCTTTGCCCAGATTTCAGGTCCATTCTCTTTTCTTTTTTTTTTTTAATTGAGAAATTTATTTTTTTAACAACCATACAAGTTTTTAACAAAATAATATAAAATGTATATAGATTCTGAAGATTAGATTTACCCCCAAGAATGCCCCCCTCAATTACCCACTTTTATCCCTCCCTTCCCCTTCCCACAATATCTCTAAAAATGTATTAGGTTGTATAACATTACACATTTTCTTTATTCCAACTACTAGGTCAACTAGGCATTTGCAAGGATAAAAATTAGATACCATACACTGGGAACCAGGGAGATTAAGCACCTTGACAATCATCTGTGTAATTTCTCCTAGTCTCTAACCCCATATTCATAAATAGGTAAAAACATATTTTGACCTACAAGCTTCCAAAATGGAGCCCCTCCCCCTGGATAATCTCCTACAGCATTTTGCACCTCTCAAGGGCAAGAATTTTCCCACAAACCTAAGGACATTCCCAATGCTCTATTTTAATGTTCTCCTTCCTGCCCTTACAGATCTTGTTCCTCACCCTCTGGGCAACTATGCTTTGCACCGTTGAGACGTAATTTTGTTTCTCCATTGCATTCAGTTTTTCACCGTCATCATTCCAGTCTCATCCTATGCCTTGTTTTCCATAGTTGAATCATTGTGCATCATAGTTTAGTTGGTTATGTTAGTGTAATAGATTAGTAGTTTAGGATTTGGAAGCCAGAGAAATCCAAATGCTAACCCTGGGACCCACATTTTTTTTTTGAGCTATAGACACTTACACACCATTTCATAGGCTCTGTTTCCTCACTGTGAAGCAATCAACAAAACATTTTGAAAGAAGACAATTGAATAAGACAATGGGTTGAACACTCCCCATTTGATGAAATTGTCAAATAAATACTAACACTTTGCATCTTCCTTCTTTTCTGAACTATTTTGTATTCTTCATTAAAAGTTCCAGTCTCTGTTTCTTTCATGCCAAGGAAAGAGAAAAAAATAGTTGAATATAATACATACAGTTTTTGACCTTCCATATCATTGATGGTGATGAACTGCACATTAAAGTCATATAACATATTGTAAAGAATTGGAAATATTGATCAATCCTTTTATTTCTTAGAATAATGGTTTAAGAATGTTGGAAATCAAAATTTTATTTTATGTGATTGATTTTAAAAGAGCAATAGAGAAAATTATTTTTGGTTTAATTTCTCTTAACTAGTTAAAAAATGTCTGTAAATTCATAAAAGCCAAAAGGGCTTTCAGAATTGTATAAGAACTGAGGATAATTCCTTTAGTATAAAGATGTGGAAGAAGGTACTAGTTCAACTATTAGGCTAATGATACATTGAATATATCAATTTTTAAGTCCTAAGTGATCAACTCTTCCTTAAACCTAAAAAATAAAATTTTCAAAAAACACAAAATCAAATTTTCATCTAAGAACTGAATGAATTCTGTACTCATAGGACACCTAAGTCTATTTCAATCAACTATTTGGTACTGTCAATATTAGAATCCAAAACGAAATGGTTAGCTATTTAAAATTCAAAAAAGCCTGGGGTAATAAAGAACTATTCTTTTCTTTTCCCTTTCCTTCCCAGACAGCTGAAAAAGAAACATGTTTAATAAATGCATTATGACCATGATAGAATGCATGGACAAGTTGTTCTAATAAGCTTATCAAATTCATGGTAATAAATTAATTATTTCAAAAATTGCCATTACAACTGCCTTAATATGCAGAGTCACTTAAAATGAAAGTCAGGCTGGGGCTGTCCTTCTGGAGCATTTTTTCATCTAGTCCACACAGACTTTATTTAGCATCTGCTTTGGCTGAACAGCATCTTAAACACTTTGCTAGTTACTGTGGGAAAGAAAGGTATGAGAAACATGGATTCTTTATTGAGAAGGAAAGAAGTCTATCTGGTGACATGAAATATAAAGAATATAGGCACATTTCTCATTGTGGCTTGTTTAAGACAACATGGTTTCATTACTAAATATTAATTATCCTTTATTAGATAGGGCAATAAATACAGAACACTAGGAATGTGAGTGAAGGCTATAAATTGATAAAACACTTCTCTTCATTGACATAAGAAGTAAAACCTTCCTTGCCTAAAAATCACAATTGATATGGAGAGAAAACACATTTGGAAAGGGAGCAAAGGTAAATAAATTTTTAGTATATAGATAAGTTAGAATAAAAGGGGTTCACATTTTCTGATGCCCAATCTAAACCAATTTAGAAATGTAATATTGTCTTTAAGATGTTGGCATCTAAACACCTTATTACCACTTGAAGCTTTTGCTAAATAAAACTTGAGACAGGAGAGCTCAAAGTAGTGAAGGTCATTTTCATGCTTACATATATTTCTTTCAGATTAAGAAATTCAAACCAGTTCAGAGACTAGAGCTTCATAATGGCTGTCCCTTCACCAGCAGCGTCTCTTGTTCTCCTGGATATCTGCACATTGCAACTTACTTGTAATTCTGACACACCTGTCCTTCACTTTCTCTTGATCAATGGAAAATCGAGAAACAATAGTGGCAAAAGTCAAAGTAAAGCACAGTTTGTAGGAGTGATGTAACGTGATCTTGTCTTACGATACACACACCTGCTATCGCTTGGTCTGGGTTAAATGCTCTAACTGAGCAACTGACCTGGTAGTGTAGTATTGGGTATCAGAAAGTTAGGCCTGGGGCAAGGTTGGTATAGGTCCTCATTTCAGATGACAGCTAGGCTTATCCTCACAACTGAATGAACAAAAAAAGAGAATCTGCTCTAACAACTGGTGGTTTTAAAAGCTAATAGCTAGGACTCAGCTGCTTCATTAAATTGAGCTTGGAAAGAACCAATTAGTAGAAGACATTTAATTCTCTGAAACAAAAAGTCATGTTGTCTCAAAATACATATGCAACAAAAGTAAAAGTTGACAGAAGGGACCCAGGGGTCCCACAAAACACACACACACACACACACACACACACACACACACACACAACCATTATTTATCTAAAATCTGAGTGCAGTTGGGCCTTGGCACCTGACATGAAGTGAGGGCTGTGGAGGTGAGGAAGCTGGGAAGTTGCCCCAGGCCCTACCCCAGGCCCCTGTGTGACCCCTGTGTGACACTTCACTTCAGCTGGCCCAGTGCCTCCATTGCCAGGCACTTTGGGCTTCTTTTTTTTTTTTTTAATTTTTTATTTATTATTCTTTTTTTG
>PVKS010005616.1:0-83901 GCA_004027875.1 Aplodontia rufa | reverse complement strand
TCATCAATGAAAAGGAGGTGATCACCACTGACCCCCTTGAAATCAAACAGATTATCAGAACATATTTTGAAAAACTATACTCCTCTAAATCAGATCATCTGGATGACACGGGCAAATTTGTACACATATACAACATCCCCAAATTGACACAAGATGACACTGAAATACTAAACAGCCTAATAACAGGCACCAAAATCCATACAGCAATTAAAAGCCTTCCAAAGAAGAAAAGCCCAGGACCTGATGGATTCTCTGCAGAGTTTTACCAGAAATTTGAAGAAGATCTAACCCCTCTCCTTATGAAGCTATTCCAAGAAATTGAAAAAGAGGGAATTCCCCCAAACACTTTTTAGGAAGCAATCATAACTCTGATACCAAACCTCAACAAAGACACATCAAAAAAGAAAGCTACAGACCAATATCCCTCATAAATATCAATGCAAAAATCCTTAATAAGGTTCTACTAAACCATATTCAAAAACACATCAAGAAAATAATTCATCATGATCAAGTGGGCTTCATTCTAGATATGCAAAGCTGATTCCACATATGAACTCAATAAATGTGATTCATAACTTAAACAGAATTAAGGACAAACACCATACGATCATTTCAATAGATGCAGAAAAGGCCTTTGATAAAATCCAGCACCCATTTATGCTTAAAACTCTACAGAAAATAGGGATCAAAGGAAATTATCTTAACTTTGCTAAGGCCATATATGCCAAACCCTCAGCTAGTATAATACTAAATGGAGAAAGATTGAAAGCATTTCCACTGAACTTGGGAGAAGACAAGGGTGCCTGCCTTCACCACTTTTATTCAATATATTCCTCGAGACCCTTGCTGGTGCAATCAGGCAACAGGAGGATATCAAAGGGATAATAATAGGAAGGGAGGCAGTAAAACTATCCCTTTTTACTGACAACATGATCGTGTATCTTGAAGATCCAAAAAACTCCACCAGAAAACTGATAGAGCTTATAAAAACAGATTTGGCAAAGTAGCAGGCTACAAGATCAACACCCATAAATCAATAGCTTTCTTATGTGCCAACAATATTAAGGCAGAAAATGAAATTAGGAAATCGGTCCCATTCACAATATTCTCTAAAAGAATAAAATAACTTTGAAATTAATCTAACAAGAGAAGTAAAAGATCTCTATAAGAAAGATTATCAAACACTGAAAACAGAAATTGCAGAAGACCTGAGAAGATGGGTAGATGTTCCGTGCTCTTGATTAGGCAGAATTAATATAATTAAAATGGCCATTCTTCCAAAAGCACTGTACAGATTCAGTGCAATCACCAACAAGTTTGCAATGTCATTCTTTTCAGATATAGAAAAAGCAATTCTCAAATTCATATGGAACAACAAGAAACCCAGAATAGCCAAAACTTTACTAAGCAAGAAAGATGAAATAGGTGTTTTTCCAATACCAGATCTACAATTATACTATAGATCCATAGTATTAAAAGCAGCATAGTACTGATATCAAAATCGCAATGAAGACCAATGGAATAGAATAGAAGACTGAGACAAATCCTCAAATCTTTAAACATCAGATCTTTGACAAAGTGGTTCAAAATATAACGTGGAGGAGAGATAAGCTATTCAACAATGGTGCTGGACAAACTGGACAGCCATTTGCAGAAAATGGAAATTAGATCCTTATCTCTCACCGTGCACAAAAATCAAATCTAAATAAATGGATCAAGGAATTAGAACTTAAACCAGCTACCATACAACTGCTAAAAGAAAATTTAGGACCAACATTCCAGCATATGGGAGTTGGCAATGACTTCCTCAACAAGACTCCCAAATCGAAAGAATTACAGTAAAAAATCAATGAGTGGGATGCCGTTTAACCAGAAAATTTCTGTACAGTCAAGGAAATAGTCAAAACAGTCTAGAGACCACCTAAAGAATGGAAGAGAATCATAGCCTGTGATCCCTCTGACCGGGAACTAATATCCAAAATGTACAAAGAACTAAAAAAACTCAATAACAAAAACACAAACAATCTAATCAATGAATGGGCTAGAGAGCTAAACAGAAACTTCTCAACAGAGGACATTGAGCAAGCCAATGAATGAATACATGAGAAAGTGTTCTAAATCACTGGCAATCAAAGAAATACAAATCATAACAACCTTACAATTTCAACCCACTCCAATCAGACTGGCAAAGATGAAGAATACAAATGATAACAAATGCTGGAGGGGTTGTGGGGAGATAGAAACACTAGCACACTGTTGGTGGAATTGCAGCCTGGTCCAGCTGCTCTAAAAAGCACCGTGGAGACTCCTCAAAAAATTAGGGTTGAATCCACCATACGATCCAGCTATCTCTCTTCTGGGTATTTTCCCAGAGGGTTTAGAATCAGCACATTACAGCGACCCAGCAAAATCCATGTTCATAGCAGCTCAATTTACAATAGCTAAATTATGGAACCAACCCACATGCCCCTCACTGGAAGGACGGATCCCAAAACTCTGGTATATATATATATATATATATATATATATATATATATATATATATGATGGAATTCTACTCAGCTATTAGAAACAATGATATTGGGGCTGGAGCGGTTGCTTGGCAGTTACAGCACTTGCCCAGCATGCGCAACTACGCAGGTTCAAACCCCAGCACCCACATACACAACTATGTGTCAGAGCATTGAAAACCATGTGAAAAACTCAATAAAAATTCGTTCTCTCTGTCTTTCTCTCTCTCTCTCATTGTCCTTCTCTCTTAAAAAAAGCAAAAAAAAAAAAAAAAAAAAAGAAAGAAAGAAATAATGATATTGCATCTATTGAAGGTAAATGTATGGCATTGGAAGAAATCATGCTGAGTGAAGTTAGCCAAACACAGAAAGTCAAGGGCTGAATGGTTTCCCTCATTTGTGGAGGCTGGACCTAAACCCAGGCTTGGGAGTAAGGAACAAAGTCATGTATTAGATCCATAGAACAAAAATGCCAAATATTAATATTTATGAGATACAGTTGCAAGATACTTCATAAGATGTTTGTATAAGCTATGCTGCATACCTGTAGAAAAACATAAATGTTTGATTATATTGTCAAATATTTTGAAGAATAACAAGGGATGATAGGAATGGAGGAGAAGGGGAAATGTTGGAATTGAGGTAAAGCAAGGTACATTCTAAGCAGTTATAAATGTCACTGTATATACTATAGCCATATATAAAAATGTTCTTCATACATATAAGAATTATGTCAGTGTATTTGGTTTTTTAAAGAACAAAATAGGACCCAGAAGAAAGGCAAGGAATGAGGGGATGGGAGGAGGGAGGTAGAGGGATGTGTGTATGTGGGGGTGGATATTGAACAAATTGTATTGATGATTAGTGTGCATCCAGGAATATGTGACAACTAATCCCATCATTATGTCAAACTTTAATACACTTATAAGAAAATAAATTGAGGAAAAAAATAAATTCCTTATATTCCAAACAAAAAAAAAAAAAAGAAAAAGAAAAAATAAAGAAAGAAACTAATAACTTGGGAGGGAGTAGTTTTGCTGTAGATAACATCTCTAGCCTGTGACTCAGGACCATGATAGCCTAGTTTACTTTTCATATACTTGAGCTGCTTTTGGTGAAACCACCAGCTCTTCATTCTGGCCTGCATTGACATCCAGTAGGTCACTTTTTAATGTCAGAAGGCCCCAAATTGCACCCCCAGATCATGGTGCCATTATCTGAACCTGTGTCCTATAAAGAGGCATCTAGACTGATTAT
The DNA here is from genome assembly GCA_004027875.1 of Aplodontia rufa. Taxonomy (NCBI): domain Eukaryota; kingdom Metazoa; phylum Chordata; class Mammalia; order Rodentia; family Aplodontiidae; genus Aplodontia; species Aplodontia rufa. Next base: position 80,134 of record PVKS010005616.1, on the reverse strand, counting down.
GCATGCATAGTCTGTTTATCTCATCTCCAACCCCTTCCCCAGATTTATTGATCTGATAAATGCTCTTCCATCTCGCATTTGACTACCTCGTTAGGCTTTGCAAAACTTGTTATTTCAGCAAAAGTTATACTGTGTGGTGAGCAAAATAGGACTAGTTCAATAACAATTTCATTGTATCAGAGTACAGTCATATGTTTGCCAAAAAGAGAGAGAGAGAGAGAGAAAGAGAGAGAGAGAGAGAGAAAGAGAGAGAGAGAGAGATGTGACAATCATCTTCTTCATTTGGCAGAGTGATGGATTTTGAAGGGGATCCTTTTGTATAAGTGAAGTTGGGGATGTACTAATGGACTTTTGTGCCCTGTTACATATTGGCATCTAGTAACTTGCATTATAAGTGTTAATGATTATGGAGAATCTGTACAAATATTACTAATGCAAATACTATTTCAGATAAAATTATATTTATACTGTATTTTTCTTATTATTACAGGCTGCCCTTATGAAGTGATTAGAGAAATTTACTGCAAGCCAGATTCCTGTAGCACCAGCAGTGCTAGGGACCATTGTGAAACTTTTTTATTGCCCTGATTGTCAGGATGATTGTGCATCTTTGGAGTTTTGTCTTCCAGTTAGGATTTATTGTTTTATGTCTCATTGTGAAATTGAGGACATACATCAAGTCTGAAAGATCTTTACACACTCTTATGGCCTTTGCACAAGATGTTCTGGTGCTCTCAGGCTATAAGAGAGAAAAATGCCACTTAAAGCTCTTAAGTTCTGGTACATTTAGGAAGGTATCACAGAAAAGTTGAGGTAAACTCCACATCCAGACAAAACCCTGAGCATCAGTCACCCCCCAGATCACCTATGGCTTTATCCCTCAGAAACATTGATTTCAGAGAGAAAAACAGCAAAATGCAAGAGAAATCCAGACCAGTTGGATCACTAGTGATAAACTGCTAATGAGTGTAATTGATTCTGAGAAAACTGAAAATATGAAAAGAAAAATGAAAATGCCCTAAATTATATAACTCATATGTGAAGAATTTGTTAGATATCTTCTAATCCTTGTAAACAATACCACAAATGGACATGAGATTGTTGATTATGAGTTGTAATGCTAAAAGAAATATCTAAAGACAATGAATAAGAAAGTTTAATCACACATGGCAGAAAAACAGACTTTTATTTTCGAGAGAATATATAGACTGAAATGATAAAAATCATTATCAGGAGGAAGAGAGAACCAGCAATCAGGAAAGTATTAGAAAGATTGTCAGCAGTTAGTTAAAAGACATATTGTATTTTCATGAAATTCACAACATCTGTAGCTTATGTTGGCTTTTAGGATGTATAATCTTTTTTTGTGGTTTCTTTTTCCATTGCAAATAGATATTATCTTCCTTAAAAGGAATGCACAAATTGGAGAAATGTCAGGTCCCTGATATTCTGGGGTCTGCCCTAATCTTCAATCTATTATTTTTGCTAAGTAGTGACATTAGTAATGAAATCAAAGTCAGTCAAAGTAATCTACTACTGACATGTATTATCAATTCATGAATAATATATATATATATTAATGTGAAATATAGGAAAAAGGGTTACTTGAATAAATGGACCACATAACATAAAAGTAATGGAAATAAAATGTATATTGTCTTCATTTCCCCCTAATTTTTCTGGGGCACCTGCAAAAGGGATGATGTCTCCACACTCCAGGTAAAACCCTCCTGAACATGGGTTGCCCAGGAGGCAGAAGGTGATACTAACATCACCCAGGTGACCTGTTTTCATGTCTCCCAGCATCACCTGAGGACTAGAGGATTATGTGGCCTCAGCAATTCCCCCTTAGGGCTGGCCTCACCTCCCTTTTTGTTAGGATGACCAAAACATGAGGTCTGATTGCTACCCCAATGGTGATCCTTGCATTTTAACTCACAGGGCAACAATTTTTTTCCTTTTGGCAACATGTTTCTGTGATCAAAGAGGGCTCCTAATTATCCCCAATAGTCCCAAGATAGGGAATTGGGCTTTGCCTCACCCCAACTCAGCACACTTGAGCATGCAGTCCAAATCATCAGCCTCCCTGCAGGGCCTCAGGAACTGACATGAGGATCATTAGTTAATTTAAATACATGATGTACACTGTAGAATCTAAGTGAATGTGAGTCCTAGTTTCTACCTCTACTGTAGGAGTAGTAACTTGGCATGGTCAGGGTCTTGCTCCCTGTGAGCAAACCAGTATTGGGCCAGAATCTGCCCTCTAGAAGAGGCTCCTGAGATGGCCCTCATCACTATCTCCATGCAACTCAGAGGCTTTGCTCCTGAGACCACAGATGACAGGAAGGAGCTCTTCCTGTTGAACTTGGTGGTTCTTCCAGATGGCTGGCTGTCTAGTATAGTGGAAACCATCGCCTCTGCATGAATGTGGTCTGCAAACTACAAGACTTGGGGCTACATATATGATCAAGATCTGCCTTGATCCCATCACTGTGTGGGGACTCTTGGTCCCTAGACTCCTGTAGCTGATGTGTTCCATCCTTCCACTGGGATAACACAGTCATCCCCCTACATCTGTAAGTTCTGTATCCATGGATCCAACCAATATTGGTTTGAAAGTATTCTACAGAAAAATCACATCTATATTGAACATGGACAATCTATTTTCCTAAGCAATATTCCTTAAACATAACAATTACATAATGTTATGGTTTGGTTTAAAGGTGTTCTCCAAAAGATCAATATGTGAGACCATGTGAAGGTTGAAGGGAAATGATTAGGTTATAAGAGCCTTAAGCCAATCACTGAGTAAATCTCCTAATAGGGATTAACTGGCAACTGAAGGCAGGTAGGGTGTGTCTGGAGGAGGTGGGACACTGGGGGCATGCCTTTGGGTATAAATTTTATATCTGTTGTGGAATCTCTCTCTCTCTCTCTGCTTTCTGGAGGCATTCCTTGACTGGCTTCCCTCTTCTACCCTCTTCTACTATGATGTTCAGCCTCACCTTGAGCCCCAAGGAATGGAGTTGGCCTTCCATGGATTAAGACCTCTGAAACCTTAACCATTCAAATAAACTTTTCCTCCCAAAATTGTTCTTGCCAGGTTCTGTTAGTCACAGCATCAATAAAGTTGACTACAACAGAAATTGGACCCTAGAAGTGGGGTCATTACTGTGACTAACATGACCACATGGTTTAAAAGCTTTTGGAACTTTTTGGAATTTGTGGGGGGAATTTCAAGATGTTTAGCAGTGCAAACTGGAAATGCTTGATTCTTGTAAGCAAAGCTTAATAGGTGATTCTGGTGAGAGATAAGGAGACCAAATGCCAATAAGACCATGCATAGTAAAGTCAGAGCTCATAAGGGTTCAGAGGAGAAGAAGGGCTATATTAGAAATTGGACTAGAGGCCATTTGTGTTATGTTCTGGCTAAGAAGTTGACTGCATTTTGTCCATGTCCTGAGACTTTCTCTGAGTCTGATTTTAAAAGTGATGAACTTCTCAATCTGGCAGAAAAAATTTCTAGGCAGCATAGCATTCAGGCAGTGGCATGGATATTGTTGGTGGATTTTAGCCAAATTTATTACAATATCAGGAGCAGAAAGCAGAGCAGAGAGATTTCAAAACTTGGAGTAGAAAGGTGAAAATAAAACTGGCGCTAAGGAAGTTGCAGTTATTACATTATCACGACATTATCATGTTACATTATCATGACAAAAGAAATGGTAAAAACTTTCCCCAGAGGCAAAAACAAAGATGGGTTGAAGATATCTCAGGTATTGGCAAGATAGCTCTGACTCAAGGGAGTAAAATTTCCTTTGAGAAGAGACCATTGGAGCATCTTTCCTGCTCAAGGGGGCTAGAAAGGTTTTTCAATATTCTCAGCTACCCAGGGCACTTAGAGGCTGCTACAGTCATAGTGCCTGAAGGCTTGGCTACTGCTTGAGATGGTGGCAGATCTTGGCAGCAGCCACATGTTTCTGATTGCAGGATTGCAGGACACTGGAGTTTATTTGTCATGAAGGCTTCAACTGAGGATTCAAAGGAAGGCCTGGGAGGCCAAGCAAAGTGCCCCAGGGTTGGAGTGCCTGCCAGCAGCCAATGAGAGGGCAATGTGTGGAGATGTGAGGAGGAAGCTGAAGCTATAGTACAGACCCCCAAGATTAAGAAATGCTAGTACCATGGAAAATCAGTGAAGTAAAACTGCAGGAATTGAGCAGGGATAAGCCAATAGAGAGGCCACATGGACTCCAACCAGCAAGGCTATAGGGGAAGAACAAAACAAGCCTTTTGTAGAGAGCATCACAATGCCATGTGTTCCAGATGCCGGAGGGACATGAAACCACAGGATTTGTTTGCCCAGCTGAATTTCAGTCTTGCTTAGGTCCCATAACTTTTTGTATGCCCCTATTTTTCTGAATGGAAATATTTACTATGACCTTTATATATTGGACATATGTAACAATTTGATTTTTTATAGGAGCTCACACTGAGTTTGCCTTGAATCTCAGTGAAGATGTTGGACTTGACCTTTTGGGAACTTTTGAGACTGTAGGAACTCTTGGATATGGACTAAATGTATTTTGCATTGTAAGATAGTCATGAGCTCTTGGGGGCCACAGGTGGAATGTTATGATGTCCCCCAAAAGCTCAATATGTGAGACAATGTGAATGCTGAGGTGAAATAATTCAGTCCTAAGAGCCTTAAACCAATCAGTGAGTAAATCCCTTGATAGGGATTAACTGGCAATGAAGAAAGATAGAAGAATTGAAGGGAGCTGGAGAAGGTAGGTCTCTGGGGTCATCCTTTTGGGTATATATTTTGTATCTGGTGTGGAGTCTCTTTCTCTGATTCCTGGAGCCATGTGTTGGCCTGCTTTTTCTGCCGCATAAGCTATTCAGCCTCACCTCAAGCCCAAGGAACGAAGGTGGCAATCTATGAACTAAGATCTCTGAAACCATGAGCCCCCAAATAAATTTTTCCTCCTAAAATTGTTCTTGTTGGGTCATTGAATCACAGCAATGAAAAAGCTGACAAAAACACATAGTATTTATACTGTGTTAGGTGTTACATTCATCTAGGAATGATTTAAGGAACAAAGGAGGATGTGCATAATTTAATGCAAATACTCTGCATTTTATATTAGGGACTTGAGCATCCAAAGGTTTTTGTATCCTTAATGGCCTAGAACCAATCTCCATCAGGAACCAATGGACACTGTTATTGTATTTGTCTCAAGTGGCCTTTTCATCCAGGATGTTTTCAGTGCACTAGAAAAATCAGAAGCTAGGACTATCCTGGACCTACTTCCTAATAAAGGCTGTGGGTAGCCACCTCTATATATCTGTATTTTTCAGTGGTTTCCAGTACTTACCCAAAATAATCAAATTGTGCTAGACAAGTCAGCATTGCCTTTTTACCACAGAAATCTTACTTGTGGTTGATTTCCTTTGAAAGACTGGGCACTTGATTCTCTCCACTAGGACCCTGATGACCAAAGGCATAGGCACAGGGCTCCTGGTAGCTGTGCCTGGCCCATCATCTGGGATTATCCTGGGATGTTTGTGTGGGGTGTGGGCTCTAGTATACTGGCTAACCCTGTCTGCTGCTTATCTGGTAGGACCCACTCTGGAAGTCAAGGCTGCTCTCAGAGGCTATTTCAAATCAAAGGCAGTGTAGCACCAAGTTTCATGGATTAATCCAGAGCTATGCCCTCTGGTTGGCAGTGTACCCTTTCTAAACTGAGTTACCAAGAGAGGACATGGGCCAGAACAAATGCCTTCTATTTGAGGTTCTAGTCCTATGTCAGGGGATTTGGTTGAATAGATTAAGTTTTAAAATACTAGTAGTATAGTTGTGATTTTCTGAATGAAATTCTTACTGTAGCAGTTCCAGAGGTGGTACAGGAAACATGATGAGTGGGGTCCTGAAGATCTTTTCAGGTTTCTACAACATCCTCACTTTCTTACCCCCTTGCCTATGAAAGGCTGGGCTTTGAACACAGACTTTAACTAAAGTGACATATCACAACAGACTATAGGAAAAAGTACATTTGAGATTACAGCTCTCTTTAATCAAGGTAGATGTTAGATGAAGAGATTTAAAGACATGTAAAACCAACATTATTCTTCTTTCTTTTTTAATTCTGGAAAATATAGTTATTTTTCATAAAATGTGACATTTATGTTATTTTGTACTGTGTAAAGATGGATTAATATATTCTTAAGACATTTTTCACTTTTCATTATGAATGTATTGACCAACATTTACACAAGCTCTTGGGTTTCCTCAGTGAGAGTGGGAATGCTGCTGACCTGGGACTTTTAGGTGTTGCTGACCCATCTGTCCTGAGCTCACTGTGTGCCAGACCTGCTCAGCTTCTTCACTGGTAATATTTCAGTAGGTGAAGGTGATGATGCTCAGTGCATATCAGCTGTTATTATTGATTGCACTTTGCTATTTATCAGTGAAGTAGCAATTGTTATGTTGTACAGAAGAGAAAACTAGGCTCAGAGAATTGAACAAATGCCAACAGTCATGAGCAAAAAGTGACACAGCTGAGATTCTATCCACACTTTATCTTATTCTAAAGGCAATATCAAGCCATAATTCTATATACCTCTTTTAACCTAGAAATGTTGAACTACCTACATACTGTGGAGCACGCTATTTCAACTCAATAAAGAATATGAAACTGAGTCCTAATGACAGGGCATATTTAAATTATTCTGAAAAAATAAACATATTTTTTTCTTTTTTCTTTTTTCTTTTTTCTCTCATACACTTCAATTAGCTATTTATAAGATATTTAATATCAGAACTGAATGATGGGGGATTATGGATGTGAACTGAGGGCAGAAGATTAGATTTGTGCTCCAGCAAATGAAATTTGAAATTGAAAAGTTATTTAAGGACGTGGAACCTCTGCAGAATAGAATAACAAAGTCAATACTGGATGGGAATACCAAGTTTTTGTCTCAGAAATCTGGAGGGTTGAGAAGCAGATCATAGAATGAAATATCTACATTTTATCATTAAGAATACATCAATTACTTACTGACTAAATCAAAGTGCCCTTGCTGAGCACAGTGGTACAGGGCTGTCATCCCAGTGACTAGAGAGGCTAAAGCAGGAGAACTGCAAGTTCAAGGCCAGCCTGGGCAATTTAGTGAGGCCCTGCCTCAAAATAAAATATATAAAGGCCTCATGTAGAAATTGACTTAAAAGTATCTTTTCACAGGATTGTTAATTAGTGCATAAGATTACATGCACTAACTCCCATGAATTTGTCCATGTGTGGTCCTGGAGGGTGCTTGCCAAGCAATCAAAATTATTACTGATACAAATAGCACTTATGTGAACATGCATAGCACTACATACCTGCTTGACTGAACATGTTTCTTTTAATTTCTGTTGATATGCAAACTTGCGTCTTGATACATTTATTAATTAGCCTTTAACTGAGATTTCAGGTCAGATGGGCAACAATCACCTTGACTATTCCAATGGGCTAATAGGAAGATGCCAATTTAGTGAGATCCCCAATACTAGCATCGTGGAGAACCTCCTACTTCAGTCACTAAAAGGAGAAAAGATTATATGTCAAGATTTTGACAAGGTGTTGGTGGTCCATCTTTGAATGAGACTGTTAGGCTGGCTGGGGGAGTAGCTTCAGTCACGGAGGCCATGCCTGCTGGCTAAGGGGCAGGGCAATGGGCAGCTTTCCCGAGAAAAGAACAGCCAATCAAGACGCTGGCAGACAATCTCCAATGAATTGATGGATCCACCAGTCAATCTCTGAAAGACCAACCCCATCATCAACTCCTCCCATTTAACCAGTAAAACCAGCTACCTGGTGAAGGTCCAGTGCCATTTTCCCTGCGTGTCATTCTCCCTGCATGCCCGTTTCCCCTGCCAGCTGTCACTTCCCATGCCCGCTCTCATTATGGCAGCGCAGGTGAAATTGGCCCAAGAGCAGCAAATTCCTATAAATATCTCCACCTGAATTTACAAGTATCATTATTCTTTTTTCTTATTTTCACAGAGATAAACATGGTTTTGGCTCTCATGGCACCTGTTACCTGATGGCAGATCTGACAGGTTGACCAGTACTAGGGAAAAAAGTGGTGAGATAAGTACTGGGTCTTCTTTCACTTAAGGGCACTTCTTGTCTTTTTATAACTGTTAATGCTAAGTTGATAATTCATGTCCTTTGAAGTTCATGTCCATTCAAGGATGAGACAGCATCAACAACAGGGTACATTATCTTGCAACCAGACAAGATGTCCTCTGCACATTTATTCAGACTTTCCAGACCTCCCTGATGCTGTGCTACCATATGGGCTAGGAAGGGAGGGACCTGGAGGCCATTCGGATAGATGTCCTTGGCTGCCTCAATCTCTTATCTATCTGGGTTTCTCTTTTCCCACCTAACCTTCTTTTTCTGGGGGCAGTCCAAAGACAGAGTGCTGGGACCCTTAGGGGCCATTCAGTTCTCTTCCATCTCTGCCCTGTGAATCATTTTCTTTTCTGTCCTCACTAAAAAGGAGCTTGCCTTTACTTATGACTAGCCCTCATATGTAGGAAGGAGCTTCTGAGATTTAGAAATCACTTTTATGTTTGCATGGTTTTACTTTCAATAATGACCTTAATAGACTAGAAGCTTCAAAAGGAATTCAATTTCACAGCCAAAGCTAATCAATGACTCTACTTTTTTGACTGGAATCCATCTTTATCCTATAGCAATGAAACTCAATCCATTCCATGGCAGGGGTAGGGGGAGCTCCAATGCATTATAAAATAAGACAGATGAAAATTATAAAATATACAGGTATTAATAATTTTGTCAATAGTATATTCATCAAATTAGCATAAGAACTAAAATTACAGAAAATGGAGTAACTGAAATTCAGAGAACAAGATGGAAAATCCTGTCAATTTCAACACATGAGGGAAGAAAAATAGATCAAAAGTAACTATAGGAGTAGCTTAGAAAAATCTTGGAGAATAAATGTGGAAATAGCATCAGAAAAATATGAAATGAAGCAATATATTCCATAAACAATAAATAACATAAGAAACTCTTGAAACAGTACCCACCAAGATTATGGTTACTAAATTACTGATTCAGTAATGTAGAGAGATAAAGATGCACTAAAGGATTTTGACACCAAACAATGAAGAGACTAGTATCTCTGTGAGTGTTTGTATAGCTCCCAACCAGTTGATAAGAAAGAAAGAGGCTAAGTACAGTAGCACACACCAGGAGGATTGCAAGTTCAAAGCCAGCTTCAGCAGTTTAACAAGGCCTTAAGCCATTTAGCAAGACCCTAACTCAAAATAAAAAATAAAAACTGGCTGGGAATGTGACACAGTGGTTAAGGGCCCTGAGTTAAATACCTGGTACAAAAAAGAAAAGAAAAGGAGAGAGAGAGAGAGAGAGAGAGAGAGATTGTTATGATTTGAATGTGAGGTATCCCCCAAAAGCTCACATGTGACAATTTGGGAAGGCTGAGGTGAGATGATTGGGTTATAAAAGGCTGACCCAATTTGTGAATTAATCCCCTTAACTGGCGATTGTAAACCGGTAGTGTGTGGCTGGAGGAGGTAGGTCATTGGGGGTTGACTTTGGGGTATATATTCTGTATCTGGGATGGAGTTGCTCTCTGTTCTGCTTCCCAATGTGATACCTGAGCTTCCTGCTCTCTGAAGCCATGTCGGCCATCTCCTTGAGCCCTGCAGAATAGAACGGACCTTCCCTAGACTAATAGCTCTGAAATTGTGAGCCCTAAAATAAATTTTTCTTCCTACAATTGTTCTTGTCATGTCTGTTCATCCAGCAATGAAAAGCTGACTAAACAGAGATCTTTAGACGATTCAGATAATTACCTTGTTTCATTTAATAATTATCTAAATTAATAGGTCTTCTGTTGTCAAATAGGAGAGGGTGAGCCATGCACAAGCAGAGGCCAGAGCTCTAGCCAAAGCACCATGGCCCTGGGTTCTAGTCTTGGCTTTCCATGGCATAGCTGAGTCACACTAAAACAGTCTCTTCTCTCTGAGCTGTCAGGTCTCTTACCTGTGCTTCTGTAAATGGAGACAACAGGCATTGCAGCCCCAAATGCTTGCCCTGGTGATGAACTGAGGTCATGAGACACTGCTTTGTAGATTCCACATACATACAGGCAATTACAGCATCAGGCTCATGAATCAAATAGGAAAGGAGAAGAAAATATGCAGATTGAGCAACCCTAATTCAAAACTTGAAATCTGAAAGCTCTGAAATCTGAATCTTTTTGAATATCATTCGATACTACAAGTGGAAACTCTACACTTGACCTCATGTGATGAGTCACAGTTGGAATATACACATGCTGAAAATATAGCATAGAAATTACTTTCAGGTATGTATAGAAGGTGTGAATGAAACAACAAATGGATTTTGTGTCTAGATTTGGATCCCATCCCTAAAATATCTCATTATGTATATTTCAAGTATTCCAAAATCTATGAAGACCCAATATCTGAAACATTTCTACTCCCAAGCACTTTACCTAAGTGATACTTAACCTGTACCATTTTTTATTTTTTAAATCAGAGAGAAGTTTGATTGCTCCCTCTCACATTTTCTCTTTAGGACTATACCAAGAGTTCCTGTTCATGTAACAAGGGTCCACTTCATGTTTGAATACAAACATTGCTGCTGGACTACTAGCAACTTATTTTAAAACTGACTTTTTTCCTTCCCTCTTCTCTCTTTTCTTTTCCCCTGTCCTGAGCTTAGTTATCTGCACTTCTGCTCATTGTTTCCACAAGAGTTAAGAAACTCTAGACTTGGAAATGGGAACAATAGTTCTTTTAAGGGAATAAGTTAAATGGTAATTAGATATACTGATGGTGATGCTTACAAAACAGGCCTCATATACCCTCCCTGGCTCCTTTTTTTCCCCTGGGATTGAACCAGGGCCTTGCACATGCTTGTCAGACACTCTAACAGTGACCTATATCCCTGGCCAAGACAGCTGTTCCCCCTGGCAGTTGGAATCACACCCTCTGTGATGTGAAAGCTTTGCCTTTCTCCTTTACTACCAAAGCAATAAAGCGTTTTTGTTTTTTTTTTTTTCTTAAAATTTTGTCTTCATCATTGGATTAGTGTCAGGGAAAAAGATCTGAGCATTTGGTACCAGGACCACGCAGTGATTGAGCAGCCCATGGTGCGGTGGAGATGCGCTGGGCTTTGTTCACTGTCAGGAGTGACGAGTCAACTTTGGCTGAGACATGAGCTGGCGATGTCACTGGTCCCTTGTTAAAGGCTGCCAAGAGGTGTTAATTCTGTAAAGGAGGAAATCTATCTTAAAAATAAAAGGGAAAGCTAATAATGGCTGAGACTGCAGTGACTTGGAATCAAGAGGTGCCAGGAGAAAGAGCAGAGACTCATGTTGAGGAGTCACGTTGTACTTTCAGAACATTAATCTGGAAGCCCATCTTTCTGTATGAGCCAGGAACTGAGCTGGACTGAGGGTTATAACACATTCTCCTGTGACTGGTCAGAAACATTGGACTGGAGAGAATCAATCATGTTAGTGATACTCTTATGAAAAGTTGGTATGCAATTCTTACCAAATTCTATAGTTTTGATGATATGAACAGTAAATATGAAAATACTTTACAATATGTGATAATTTTTAACATGTTTTAGAAACTGACATCAAGAAACAAAATGACAAAAAGAAAAGACTATAAAGGGCTATAAAAAAATCCAAGAACTCCAAATTTATTGTTAAAGGTTTTACTAATACATTTTTGAGGCTTTTTACATATAAATCATTATTAAAGGTTCTAACTGCAATTGAGTTGGTATGAGTCACCTAGTTTTACAAAAATTACATCTCTGATTTTAAATGCTTCCCAAATAATGAGAACACAAATAAAGATTCAATGTATTAATTTGATACCTATGAACATAGAGGGTTGTTAGTTTAAAAAAATATTTTGTACTGTCCTTCAAATTCCATTGAAATTTGTGACTGCCATTTTTCTTGGAGATGTGCAATGTCTGGAGGTGAGTGAAGGCAGAGGACAGCCAGGCTCACAACCTGGACTTCCTATAATCTCTTACAGGTTCTGCTTGTAGCTGTGAGCAGAGAATATATTTCCATTTGTTTTCCATTTAGACAGGGTTACCTTGCTAGTTAGTCATTTATAACCAATGCTATCTACCTCATGACATCATACTTCCCAGGAAATCAGAATTTTTTGTAAATATTGCCTATATGTCCCATGTAAATATAGTTTTGGACTCTCCTGAATAATGAAGAATCCAAGACAAGATTCTTTTTCCACTTTTCCATTTCGCTAATCAACAGAATTCTTCAAAGTACCTGTGCTCTTTTTGTTTTTCAAGAATTTTTTTCTCTCCAGAGCTAATTCCCATGCATGCTTGTAGCATATTAAAAACATACTATGTACAAGTATAATGCACCAATGTAAAAGGATGAAAAAAAGGAATGAGACTATAGAGACTATAGCAAAGTGGTAGAGCATCCTGGGCTCAATCTCCAGGATATATATGTGTATATATATCCTGTATCAATCTCCAGGATATATAACTGTGTGTGTATACACACACACACACACACACACACAGTTATTTCATTTTCATTATGAAGACTGTGATAATCATCATATTTCTCCAAAACTGGTTTTCTCTCTTTTTGGGTGCTATTGGGCAGTGGCCATGTGGTTCATTTTAACCAAAGAATTGATAATGCGTGTTACAGTAACATCTGGAATAAAAGGTTTGAGAACCAGAATACAATTTTTTACTTCTGTGTTTCAGCACTTATGAAAAAAAATGTTTAGATGAATCTTCCATTAATCTGTTCCTTGAGTGAACATAATAAATGTGATCCAACAAAAAACAAAATCCCCACTAGTTTTATTAAATCTTGGCTACATGTGCCTGTTATGATAAGTAGAGTCAAATGGAGTTATCTTGTATGGAATGGTGGTGTCAGGTGCATTGGGAATGGAGGTCCTTAAATCCATGGTGTTCACACCTGGTAGAGGTTTTTGGATGTGACCTTAGATCCCATGAGTGTAGGGTCAGCATCATATGTCAGCACCCTTCTGCATCCCATCAGCTCTTCCTATCCCCTGTTTCCTTTTGTGCTGAGTTGTCATCTGGTGCTGACAAACCTTCATGTTTCCCTGATAGTTCCGATTCGTTAAAGTCCTGGTTTGCCTTGAAAGGATAGGTAAGCTCCCTGTCTCTGTCTATTCATATTCTAATTGACTAGAGTAGAGCAATGCCTTTAAGATGTGTATGTGTCATGGACTGTCAGGACATAAAGAAGGATACATCCTGGCCAAGTGGGTGAATTGAAAAACATAAAAGAGGTAAATGAGATATTTTAGAGATACAGTAGAATGTATTTATTATTTTTGGAAAGTAAAGGATTTTACAAACCAGATGCAAATAAATAAATAAAAAGCAAATCAGAGGACACTTCTTGATGAGTTAGACTATGTTAAAATTAAAAACATATGTTTTATGAAGACTCAGTAAACAAAGGCAGGGGTCTCGTCCTCAGGAAGTTTATATTCCTGAGCATAAGAGATGAACATCCATGTGTACACTCAATCATCTCCACACAGAAAGTGGAAAGTGCTTTATAGAATATGTAACAGATTAGTGGCGCAGAGAGGTACTGGATGGAGGGAAATTCAGCCTCAAGAGATAAAATGTTATAGGCTCTTTCTTGCTGTAACCTCCCAGGTTATCTCTTCTGTTTGAATCAATCTGGGACTTCAGGCTTATGCTGAATGTTGACATTGAATCACAAAACTTCCTCAGCTCTTCGTATTTGATGATCTTATCACTGTAGCCTAGAGCAGCTGCATACATGTTTGTCTTTTTGGATTATTCTCTTTGCTTTCCCTTACTGATTTAAGTTCCTAGTTGCTTTTGCTCTGTCTGCAGAATAACATGAAAAATGAAACTGATTCTAGTTGTTATCTACTCTCCCCCCGCACAAAGGTAATCAGTATTTTACTTCGCTGTAGACTAGCTTTATGTATGTCATATAAATGGAAACATTTCATGTAGGTTATTTTGAATCTGGTTTCATTATATCTGCAATATTAATCTAGTTGTAGCACATAGAAGTAGCATTTTTTTATTAGCTGTATAAACACTTCATTGTTTGAATAACTCATACTTCTAAATCCATTCTAGTACTGATGGACATGTAGGTTTTCTTATTTTCTTGCCAATATTAACAGCGTTTATCACATGTCATTAATACACAAAAATAAGTTGTGTCATGAAGTATATGAATAGATTTGATAGTCTTTTTCCCAAAGACTATTCTCAATGGTCTTTTCCCCAAATGCTGTATCCAGTCACACTAACAAGCAGAATGGGAATTCTAGTTGTCCACCTTCTCTCAATCAGTACTATCAGATTTTTGTCTGCTTTGTTCTGGCCATTCTAGTAAATGTTTTTTATACATCTTATCAACTCCTGAAGATGAGTAGTGTTAATCAGCTTTTTATAAGTTTATTAGCACTCTGAATGACTTGTATCAAGTGCTTGTTCAAGCCGTTTATCCCTTTCCCACCAGGATGTTTGTCTTCTTTTTTTATTGATTTGCAGTGTTCTTTGTTGTTCTTCTCCTCCTACCCTGCAGTTTGTCTTCACTCACCTAAGGCTGTCTTTGATGAGCAGACTGCTAATGCCGTAGTCCAGTTTAACAGTCTTCCCGTTTATGACAGTCTTTTTGTTCCTTAACAAATTCATTCCTCCCTCTAAAATTACAGAAGTATCTTCTTTCTCATATTGTAGAAGGTTTTTATTTTTCAAAGTTATTTCTTTTGGGAAAAGGTAATAATCCTTCTTTCTCTTCTACAAATATGTACCCACACTTTGAACATAAGAAGCAGAAAAATTAAAAGAAATGTCTGTGTTCTGCTAGCTGCACACAGCTGCACACCTCCAGCTAAGGTTCCAGCTCTTCTAAAGCTATTTCCTCACAGCTGCTTAGGTTGTTTAGAAACTGGAAGCAGAAATGCCTTGGAAAGAGAAGCTTTCAGTGTTTTACAAAAAGAAAAATAGAAGAAGTTCCCTCAGAAATGGAAAAACTCAGTCAGCATATCACCATGATAATCTTGAGGCAACCAACATCATGTCGACTTGAAACAGGTCTTATGTCAGAAAAGCTGAGAGCTGTGCTTATCAGAATTGAACAGACCCTGCAGGTGTGCCTGGGACTTGTGGAAGAATTGACTTTAAAATGTATATACAAACAAGTGTATATACATATCTGTACACACACAACGCATACATATGTGAGCACATATACATACATGCATACATGTACACACAGACACCTATACATGTATACATGTATTTATACTTACATACACAGAAGTGCATATATGTGTGTACACACAAGCCTGTACATGTATACATATACATGCATGGACACACATACTCATGAATATATATACACCAATTCATATACACACATGAACACCTTTACATATGCATATACATGCACACACAGATGTACACATTGGCCTATTACCACCTTGGTTTATTATCAAAACTTCTACTTTTTGTTTCTATGGTTATGCTAAAGAGAGGGAAGTAGGACAGACTAAAAGCTAGCTTTGCAGCTGACAATCTGAGTCTAAGGGTATCCCTTTCGGTAGCAAGGTAGGTCTTGAGTCCAGGACTTGGTTACAAGGAGATCCTTTGGGAAGTGACCCCAGAAGGTTCCTATAGGGGAATGGGAAGTGATAAAGGGAAGGATAGTGGTCTATCAAGGGTATGTTACATAGAAAATTATAGTTGTGTACCATGGCAGCTTAATCCATCTTGGGAGGTTTTAGAATCAGCGTGGCACATACATAGCAGTGTTTTTTTTGTCCAAGGAGCAGTGTCAGGGCTTCTAGCATCCATCAGTCCAGGGCTGCTGGGAGGGGTGGGGAAAGGTATTGGTTCTCCAGTTTTTGCCATGACCAGAACTTATCTTGGACACCTGAGAGTGTGTTTCTGCCTTTGGAGATCTGGTTGCCACACTACATTGGGGAAGTCTATGCAGACATGGCTAGGCCACAGTATCTGCTGGAGCCAGCGTCAGTGGCCAAGAGGACGTCATGATCTAGAGTCTTGTGTGGCCCCAGATCAGAAGTTATTGTACATTTGCTATACAAAGAACAAGGATCACGGTGTTGTATTATTTTCAGGGGACTTTCTTCTGGGTTATATTATTACTCAGTTCTCACGCGACCAAGGATCCCTTATGGGCAGGCTTCAGACAGACTTTTCTGGGTATTTAAATAGCTATGCTCACAGTTCAGTATAAAAACCCTAACAAATCCAGAACTTCACCTCTAAAATGGCAAAGATGTAATCCTTCAGTACAATTTTTTACCTCCACAATCTCTCATCCACTAACCTGAAGGAAATCAGACTATTTCTCCCCACAACATAAAGGATTGTTGAACAAAAGGCAATCAAAATGTGAGGGAATTTTCCTTTTTGTTTACTTAAAACCAGGACAGAGATGCACAAAGACAAAACATGGAGCTATCCTCCTATCCTCTTTCCCTGCTTAAAGCCTGGATGGAAATTATTATTTACAGTGCCTGCTTATTAGCTCAGAGATGGCAACACAAGAGGAATCCTCCAATAGACTTTTCTCCCATAATTTCACCTTGCCATAGCTTTCCTACTTCTGGGGCCTGGGGTTGCTTTTCCATTGACTTGTCACTTCGCCAAATTTATAGTTGTTTGTTAAATTGTTATTTAAGGCAGGCTCCTAAGCCACTGCCTTGGGTTCATTCTTGGCTGAGGTTTCTCCTTTGTGATGTGCACTGTATGTGTTAATAAACTTGTTATTTTTTTTCTCTTGTTAATTTGCCTTTTGGTACAGGAGTCTGTATCAGCTACAATCTGAGTAGTGGTGAGGGAAAATTAGACATGTCCCCTCACCAAAACAATTAATGTGTGAAAAAAAATAACTAGACAAAAATATTTCATAACAATTGACTCAATTTGTAGAAAGTTGTTGACACAATCTTTGGGAATACAGACCATAATTACTTTAGGAGGAGGGGTAGTGAAACAGGAGGGGTTTTATCTCTGTGTTGTGTTTAATTCATATATTTAGCAGGGGAAAAAGAAGAACAAGAATAAACGAAGAAAATCAAGTGTGTACACTGTATGCATGTATGGAACTATCACACCAAACGCCATGGGCATGTTCAATTAATATATGCTAGTTAAAAATAAAAGAGTCAAACACCAAAAAGTGAAGGGTTTATGCAGAAAGGTCACAACCTTTCCATTCCCACTCCTCATAGTGTCTGCTGCAATTGAACAGGGATCAGACAAACAAGGCTATTAGAAGCAGGAAGCGCATTGACCTGGGTGTTGGGGAGCTGGGGTTCCACTCCATGCTCTCACAGAACCTCTCTCTTCCTGGAATGAGTAGGCACCCCTCATCTCCCTAAGAATTATCTATGAAACACACAAAGAAGAGGATTCCACCAGTACAGTTTCATGACGCCTATTATATGTCACGTCCTAAGACAGCTACTCTTGGTCCTGGTCCCACCACCAACCTGTGCACACTCGGTTCCTTCCTTCAACAGAAGTTGTCTATATTCCTACCTCCACACCCATCTGAATCTGCTGACCTCTTTCTTGCTTGGATCAATGGGATATGGCCAAATGATGCCAGGTCTAGGCCACAGGGGGTCTGGCAGCAAACACTTTCACAGTCCACAGGGGAATCAACCACCATACTGTAAATGTTTGGTCTAGATTACCAAATTATGAGATATGTTCAGTACATCCTTCTGGAAACTTCCAGCCCAGCCATAAGCGGAATGCAGCTAAATTAGTGACCCCAGGATTGCTACATAGAGAAAAACAATTATCCAGCAAAACTCTGATCTCTGGACCCACAGCACTGTGGGAAGTAATAGATTGTTGTTTTGAGCCAAGTACTGTAACGGACCACTGAGAATTTAAATGTTGGCCAAACATATAAGCAAAGTATATGTCCCTTGTCCTTCCTGACAAACATAACTCACTCCTTCTAACATGTTCTGTGGACTCTTTCCAGCTTGCTGTGGGTGTACTCAGAGGTAGGCCTCTGCAGTTCCTCCCGATGGTTAATGAAAAATTACCAGAAATCACTCATGTGAGCCAGACAGCAAAGCCCCTACTCACTGTTTCAAAATATACTGACTCTTATCTGAATCTGTTGACTCTGAGCCCTTACCAAAAAATCACACCCTACTGAAACTCCCATTTTAACCAGAAAACTTGAATCTTGGCTCCCTATCCCATCATTCTCTCTATATCTACGCCAGGCCATAAACAACAGGTGGGTTCCAGACTCCATCAGGGACCCCTCTGCAAGTTTCTCCCAAATAAACCTGAGTTACTGTTGAGCCCCTGCTCTCTTCTCTATTTCTTTCCTTCATTCACCTCTTTCCTTACAATTCCTGCGTTTTCCGTCCCAGGTGTGCTCAGGGATACTTGAACACTATAGGAGGATTTTTCTCTTTGCCAAACCTCCCAGTGTCCCAAGTCATTCACTGCCTGTTCCTCCAATGGCTCTTCATTCTCTATTACTGAGTGGATCTGGTCCTTCTACCCTGACTTTCCTTCTTTCCTAAAACAAGGGTGCTGTGTTAACTGACTTCCAAGGCCACCACCAGCTCCTGGGCACGCTTATTTGATTCTACCAGGCTTCATTTATTTATGCACTGCTTCTCCAGGGATGGAGGCTCCTTAAAAACAAATCCTATACCTGTGAATTGTTATAACACCAGTGCAGGCTCTGTGTTGGCACTGAGTACCTGGTTACTGAATTAAAAAACAAAAGTGAATGGGCTGGAGTGGTGGCTCAGCGGTTTCAGCGCTTGCCTGCCAAGCACAAGGACCCGGGTTCAAACCCCAGCACCACGTACACAACTGATTGTTGGAGCAACGAAGGCCATGTGAAAAACTAAATAAAGTCGTTTCTCTCTTTCTCTGTCTCTCACTATCCCTCTCTCTTTAAAAAAAAAAACAAAAACAAAAGTGAAGACAAGTAGAAGAGTTCCTTCCATATGGTTGTTGGTATATAAATATGGAAAACGTTTAAAATAAGTCTTTTCCCTCAATTATACTAATTGAGCATCCATTGTCTAAAATGCTTTGTTACCAAAGTGTTTGAGATTCTGGATTTAGATTTTGGAATATTTGCATATATATAATGAAGTATCTTGGGGATGAGATCTAAGCCTAAACATGAAATTCATTTATATTTCGTATATATCTTATTCATGTAGTCTGAAGGTAATTTTATACAGTATTTTAAAAATTTCTTTTTATTAGTGGATTATAATTTTACATAATGATGGGATTAGTTGTCACATATTCATAGATTCACACAAATCAGTAATACAATTTGTTCAATATCCCACTCACACCTCTCTACCTCCCTCTTCCCATCCCCTGATCCCTTGCCTTTCTTCTTTATATAGTGTTTTTAGTGCACATGAGTTCAGGTTTGAAATTTTCTGTTTGTGGCATTTTGTCAGAGCTCATAAAGTTTCAGATTTTAGATCATTTAAAAGTTTGGATTAAGATTTTTGATTTATAATGCTTTATTATCCACCTATTTCTATCTCATAAAGCTGTGCTCATGTTGTTCTTTGTCTTTTAGATCATTTTCCTTACTTTTCATATTTGTGTATGCCACAACTATTCATGTCCCAAACAAGATATAAAATGATCTATTCTCTGCCAAGCTGTCTCAAGTTTTCAAGGAGTGTGTGAGCATGTCTCATATAAGCTTCATAACCAACAACTCCTCCCCTTTACGCTTTCCTGCCTTCAGGCACTGCTCCTTGAATTCGCTTGTTCATTCATTCAGCACATACCTATTAAGTGCTTAACATGTGGGACTCCCATTCGGTTACTTTTCAATGCATGCAGATTTTAAAGAAGAGACACTTGTTATAACTTCAAAGATTTTAAAATTCATTGGGATTAAGTTGGACAATGTTAACATTGTAGATTGCAGCCATTCAAGGACATGTCTCATTCCTCAGATTGGCTGGGCATTTTTGAGCCTCAGATCAATTGTTCCCAGGGTTCTTTTAGCATGTCATGCTCTGCGGCCCCCTTCCCTGCTCTGCCTTCTAAGAGTCTCTGCCCTTCATAATCCAGCCAAATGTCATGATCTCTGTGAAGTCTTTCTTTTTTAAAGAGGAAGGGGGAATGTGAGAGAGAGAGGGATAATTGACTTTATTTAGTTTTTCATCTGGTTTTCATTGCTGCGACACTTAGTTATGTATGTGGTGCTGGGGTTTGAACCTGGGTCCTCGTGCATGCTAGGCAAGTGTGATACCACTAAGTCACTGCTCCAGCACCTTTCAAGCCTTTTTTCGTGCTTGTTGTCAGAATTAAAACTTTCCTTTGTATATCCTCACTTCCGAATGTGTCTTGAACTGTCATCCAGCATGCCCAAATGCTCTCCTGTCCACAGCAATGGGTCACTTTCTTTCCACCTGGATTTTAGATGCTTAGAGTGAGGCTCCAGTCTCTCCACCTTGCAATGGCCCTGTTAGCCATAAGCAATGACGTTTAGGGACAATTTCTTATGCCCTGGGTGGGGAAGGAAGCATAGGTGATTGTTCGTTAAATGATGGCAAACACTCCTTCAAAGCTTTTATTTATTGTTGTAGTTTTTGTTCATTTCACATAAGGCCCTCCAGAGAAACCTACAAGGAACCATCCAAACAAAATCTGAGTTACTTTAAGTCACTCTTTTGAGATGACCTAATTTTTTCTCATTATAATACTAAAAATTCAATGTAGAGACGTTCCCATTCACTACTTTTTCAAATACGTATGACCTCAAACTGAGCAAGCTCAGGAACATGGCTGTGGCTATATACAATGAGTCTTTCCTATATGAATATGTAAAATTTTCCCTGATAAAAATCTGAATTCCACCTTTACACTCATATAGACAGAGCACAAATTTAAAAAGCAACAAATAAATAAAAGGAAAAACAGTAAAATAGACAGAGGGGGATGGGAGGAGGGTTGAGGGGGAAAGAAAGTGGAAGCATTGGGATTAAAATGGAGCAAATTATATTCCATGCATGTTTGAGTAAGGCAAAATGAACCCCGCTGTCATATATAAATGTAATGCACAAATAAAAACATTTTAAAGAAAAAGTCCCTTGTTTTCTTTGTTCATGGAGGCACTGCTTTGACAGTTATCTCCAGTGTGTGCCTCATTTGCTTCAAGTTAATGCATCTCTTCACCATTTTATCTCCTGGTTGTGCCTATCAACTTTGCACTCACTGAGGGGTGAATCCATTGCATTTGGTTGCATCTTCACCAACTCACCCAATAAAATGTAAGATAATGATTGCAAAGTAGGTAAAACTGGAAGAGATGCTAGAATCTATTCCATACTCACTGGAAGGTCAAAAAAATCAAATGTGTGACCATAGTGAACATTGACAATGGTGCAGATCAAGTGGGACTCTACATAACCAGTAAGAATGCAGACTGTACAGCTGCTTTGGGAAACTGGTTGGCTAAATTTTATTAAATTAAGCATATACCTATCGTGTGACTGAGCTTTGATACTTACTGAAGGGAAACAAAAACATGCTCACACAAAGACTTGTGCATGAATGTTCTTGGCAACTTTTTTCATAATGGCTGCAATCTGGAGACAATTCAAATGTTCATCAGTTGGCAAATGGGCACATGTATTGTTTATTCATACTGTGAAATTCTACTTAGCAGTATAATGGGAGAAGCTACTAATAAACACATAAACACAGATGTATGTATGTAACATGATTCTGTGTATATGACATCTGAAAAATGTAAATATAATCTGTGGTGAGAGGAAGCAGATACTTTCAGGTATTTTCAGGGTATGTAAATTCAATAATTTGGATCTTCAATGTTCCCCGAATGGCCAAGTATTAAAGGCTTGATCTTCAGTTTGGTACAATTGAGAGGTGGTGAAAACTTTAAGAGATGGGGCCAAGTGGGAGTTTAGATTATTGGGGACATGCCCTTAAAGGGTATGACAGGGAAGCTGGAGCTCAGTGGTTACAATGCTTGCCTGGCATGCGCAGGTATGCAGGTTCAAACTCCAGCACCACACGCACAACGAAGTCTCAGAGCAACAAAGGCCATGTGGAAAACTAAATTAAAAAAAAAATTCTCTCTGTCACTCTCACTGTCCCCTCATTCTTAAAAAAAAAAAAAAAGTATTTCAGGGAACCAGCACTTCCTCTCTCATTCACTTCTGGGGTGTCTTGATGTAAGTAGTTTCCTCTGCCATGGGTTCCCATCATGATGTGCTGCCTTACTACAGGCTCCAAAGCAGCAGACCAACTGACTGACCATGGACCAAAATCTCTGAGACTATGGTCCAAAATAATGTTTGTCCTTTTATGAGTTGATTATCTCAGGCATTTTATTATAGTAATGAAAATCTGATGAACACAGTAAATGGTAACTAAATAAAGTTGATTTGTAAGAAAATGTCCCGGGACTGTTATTTTGCTTATCATGATCTAATGGAGTGCTGGAGAATCCAGGATATGGGGCGGAAACAAGGAGATTCATGCATCTGCTAAATCCTCATTGAGTATAAGTAAGTGGTATGCAGTGCAAAATTTGTCAGATGAAGAGATCATGTGTCCCATACCATATCCTGGATACACAGGATACTTAATATCCACCTAGGTCTCCCATAACCCAGATTTCTTGCTTTTATTTAGCTGTTTCCAATGTCTCTGGAGGAGGGTGGTATGGTGAGGACTTCAGAGAGGTCTATCAGAAAATGTCCTTACCACTTTTCCCTGCAGTTGCCTTAGAGGGATGTGCAAGAAAATTAACTTTTGTGGAAAACTGGACTTCTTGACCTTGCTTGCCTTTGCCCCAAAGCCCAAGTTCTCAGTGTTGTGACCCAGAATCCAGGAAGGTTAGAATGTGGAAGCTACAGAAAAAGAGAGATTTTTCAATATGGGGACCACTGCAAGGTAACTACTTGGAAGTCCTTGGAATATTAGGCACTATTAAACTGAAGGAGTGAATGAGCTGAGGAGAATAGGTAAATATAAGGATGAGGAGCAAGTTCAGAGTATTTATGGAAGCTAAGAGGAGAGAGGACACCGTTTATCTGGAGAGTTTAAAGGTTTATGGGGATGTGCTACAGCAAGGTTCTGAAATGGAGAAATACTGCAAAGGCACCACAGAAGAGTCTGCTGAAGATAAAGCAAATCTTGAAACCAACTTCCCCTGTTATGGCTTGGATAAGATTTGCTTCCCAATGCTTCATAGTTGGAAGCTTGGTCCCCAGAGTGGTAGTGTTAAAAGATGGTGAAACATTTAACAGGTGGAGCCTAGCAGGAGGTTGTTACTGGCACTTCCAGTCCCACTTTGACTTCCTGTCTTACCATGTGATCTATTCCTCTCTGGTGTGCTCTTGTTAAGAAGCCATCTGCCATGACATGACAGAGTCAGAGAACCCTTGCCAGAGCTGGTGTCATGCCATTTAGACTCCCAGTCTCCACAACTATGAACAAAATAACCTCTTTACTTTATAAGTTACCTAGTCTCGAGTATTTGGTTATAGTAATGGAAAATGTAAATAATACCCCACACCCAAATGTGATTCTCTGAATCAGGCAAAATAGCACAAACAAATTCCATAATTTTTTTGTAAATGCAAGCTATTAATTCATCATTCAGTTTTTGAAGCCCCCACCTTGTCTTCCCACAGGAAGAGGAATAAGAATTCTAATTGCAAGGTACATTGAATGTTACACCTTTCTTTTTAACAACATAGACTCCAAGAATCGGTGTAAAAAGGCTATAATAAGAGTCAGTTTTCTGTCCTAAGGAAATAGATTTTTTTTCCTTGAAAAGCAAGTATAGTGGCAAAAAGCTAGGAAAGTGCTGGAAGTAGCATTTTCTGAGACAAAAAGTAGCAGGTTTTGCACAAAAATTAAATCAAAATGGTTCAAAGATCTGGATATTAAGCCAACAACTTTAAATTTACTTGAAAAAGAAGTAGGATCAACACTACAGGATATAGGGATCGGCACTGCCTTCCTTAACAAAACTCCCATGGCACAAGCAGTAAAGTCAAGAATAAATGAATGGGATGCAATTAAACTAAAAAGCTTTTGCACAGCTAAAGAATTAGTCAAGAGTGTCAAGAGAGACCCAACAGAATGGGAGAAAATCTTTGCCTGCTACACCTCAGACAGAGGGCTAATATCCAGAGTACACAAAGAACTAAAAAACACTGAACATCAAAACCACAAATAATCCAATCAATAAATGGGCTATGGAATTAAAAAGAAACTTCTCAGCAGAGGAAGCCCAGAAAGCCCATAAATATATGAAAAAAAGCTCTGCATCATTAGCAATAAGAGAAATGCAAATTAAAAGTTCAATGAGATCCCACCTCACTCCTGTTAGAGTGGCAAAAATGAAAAAATCTAACAACAACAGATGCTGGAGG
The DNA here is from genome assembly GCA_004027875.1 of Aplodontia rufa. Classification (NCBI taxonomy): domain Eukaryota; kingdom Metazoa; phylum Chordata; class Mammalia; order Rodentia; family Aplodontiidae; genus Aplodontia; species Aplodontia rufa. The sequence goes on along the minus strand of PVKS010005616.1, from coordinate 55,554 downwards.
GGCTGTGGGAAAAGAGGAACACTGTCACACTGCTGGTGGGACTGTAAACTGGTTCAGCCACTATGAAAAGCAGTATGGAGACTCCTCAAAAAATTTAAGGATGGAACCACCTTATGACCCAGCTATCCCACTCCTGGGTATTTTCCCAAAAGAGTTAGAATCAGCGTATTATAGTGATGTGGCTTCATCAATGTTTACAGCAGCTCAATTTACTATAGCTAGATTATGGAACCAACCCAGATGCCCCTCACTCGACAAGCGGATTCAAAAACTTTGGTACATATATACAATGGAATACTACTTGGCTATTAGACAGAATGATATCATGGCATTTGCAGCCGAATGGATGGAGATGGAAAAATTATGCTAAGTGAAATATCCCAATCTCAGAGACTCAAGGGTCAAATGTTTTCTTTCATTTGTGGAAGCTAGACTACAGCCGGAAACAGTATGATAGATAGCTAAGTTAATAATAACCTCAACATGTATGAATTTTTACAAACAGGAGGATCCTTGCCTAGGATACCTGGAGACATAGGGAGGGGGACAGGGAGAGGGAGGGATTAGAAAGGATATCGAGGAGACTGGAGGGAGGGAGTATGGGGGAATCAGCTCAGAAGGAAATCTCCGACTTCCAGGAGAAGTCCTTTCAACACGGGGGTTTAATTGCGGGAAACATATAACCATGGGAAACCTAAGGGGGGAAACCATGGAACGGCATCAGCCTTAGCTAACTATGTGAATGTACATTTGTTCTTGATTGTCTGATAATGATTCCCCCTCAATTGTAAGTCCATATTATATTCAACTAATAAAAAAAAAGTTGCAGGTTTCCACAATTCAGAACGATCCTATTTTTTCTTGTATTTTACTTTTAGGACATGACTTACATTGATCTGTGATTTTTTCCCTACAGTTTTTCTCCTCTTGTTTCCCCCCTTCAAAGCTGTCAGTGTCTTTATATTTGTGATGAGGCTGAGAACTGAAAAGACAGAACTATAGGTGCTGCCTGCTCAGTCTGCAAAACCTGCCCCCCACCTGTTCTTCATCAGTCTCTCTCTCCCCATTTGATTCTCCCCGTCCTCTGCATCTCCGGCTCTCACCCTTCCCTTCTTCTCCTTCCCTACTCTATCTTTCCTTACCTCCTGGTCTCTTCCTCTCTCTCTGCAGCAGAATATAAGACGTCACTTCAAAAAAAAAAAAGAAGCTTCTTGAAAGACTTATTTCATTATAAGACAATGTGGAAAATTAAATTTTTGGTGAAGGATTTTTAAGTTTGATTTGATTTTTCCTCTTAGAAAGCACTTTAACATCCTCTCTGTACTGAGCAGGCCCAGGGCCTGATCTGGTGAGGAAGTTCCCCTATGAACAAAAGTATCATGTGACATAATAAGGTCACGGGGACTTCCTTGAGGGTGAAATTGTATTTTAACTCATGTTTAGCCCCATTCTGGTGTCCTTGGAAGAAGAGGAAGAGGAAGATAAGTCAAGTAAGAAAGACCTGGTAAAAGTGGACTCAGCAACATAACCCATGCCCAGGGGCAAGTTCTCAGGGAACAAGCAAGGTAGGGCTCAAATCCACTCACATGAAGGCTCAATATCAAATATCAACACAAATAAAGCAAACCTTGAATCTTTTCCAATACTTTTCAACATGGCCCATTTTTAAAATTGATATTTCACACGAATTTTTAAAGTATCATGCTGTACAGTGACCACAGCCAATTCCCTGGTAATCGTTCAACAAATCATTTTGTACTGTGGGTGTTGACATCTTTTGAGCCATGTGGACATATTTTCTCTATAATCAACTAACAGTTTATTGGTAGATTATTCTGTAAAGCCAGTTCATGTATCAGGTAAAACCATCTTCACTTTTGAACCAGAAAAAAATAAGTAGTTCATGAAGTCTCATGTTCATGAGGAATATTCGGACATGGTTTTTGTTTTGTTTTTGGTATTAAAAATTTCCAGATGTCAGCTGAATACCTGTGCAGGTGCTGGGAAGCATAAGGATTTCGGTATGAGGGCACAGAGTGAATGCTGAAGATATGTGACAGGCTACAGGGTGTTGAGCAGCAGAGAAGAACCCAGACAACTTGGGGTTCAAGCTTGTCTGTCACTCTCATTAACTGTGCAGAATAGGGAAGATGATTTGAATTCTTGTTCGGTGACAGTCCATCAGTCCCAATGATAAGCACTCCTCACTGAGCAAAGATGAGGATTAAAGTCATGATACTTTAGTGATATGTGGACACCCATGTTTACAGCAGCATTATTCACAATGACCAAGCAGTGAAACCAGCCTAGGTGTCCATTAGTGGAAGAATGGATGAAGAAAATGTGCTATACATACACATAGAGAGAACCATAAAGAAAAATGAAGTTATGCCATTTGCAGGAAAATGGATGGGACATGAGAACATTACACTGAGTGAAATAATGTCCAGGTCTTATGTTTTGTCTCATATGTGGAAGCCAGAGAAGAAAAAAAAAGTAAACCGGGCAGAGTTCTCACAAAAATCAAAGGGAAATCTGCAAAATAGAGAAAAGGGAACAGGGAATGGGGGATGGTAAGGAAGAGAGAAAGTGCTGGTGAATGATATTAGTGATTTAGCCAAAATATATTGTTATTTTGTGTGCATATGTGAAAAAGTAACAAGTCCCATCATTACGTACAACTATAATGCACCAATACAAATGTGAAAAAAATTAAAAATGATGATTGCAGGTGGAGCAATGCATGTGCTCTCTATCAGAGAGTCAAGCAGGAACTCTGATGGTTGATTTCATGTGACAATCTGACTGAATCATTTGGGTACCAGATGATCCTGGGTCTGTCTGTGAGGGGGCTTCCGGATGAGAACAACATTTGAATCAGTAGAATGAGTAAGACAGATTGCCTTCCCCAGTGTGGGTGGGCATCATTTAATCAGTTGGAAGCTTGAATGGGTCAGAAAGGAGCAAGGGAGAACTCACGCTATCTGAATGTCTTCACACTGGGTCATCGGTCTTATCTTGCATTTGGATTTGGACTCTGAGGAATAAATAATCATTTCTTTTAAGTCTCCACATTGCAAACTGCATATCCTTGGATTTTTCAGACTCCAAATTCTGTGAATCAGTTCCTTATGATCTCTCTCTCTTTCTCTGGAGAACCCAATCTGATGCACTAATATAGTGATTGTTGTTAAGTCCATTTGCAATCAGCAAGCCAGGAAGTTAGGTCCCATTTCTCTGTAGATATGACAGCATTGCACTCAGATGAGGTGAGAGGCAGTGTTAGGATCTGGACAATTTTGAAGATTGGGAAATAGGGTATCATAAGAAGCTATTATGTTAAATGTGTTCAATTCCTGTGTGCCTAAACCATATTCAGAAAATAGCTGCAAGACTAATATGCAGAGTATTGGAGGAAATAGGTAGGTAATACCACACAGAAACACAGTAGCACACTGCTATTGTTTTTGTGATTAGAAGGTAAGGGAGGGTCATTTTAACCGTGATACCAGAAGCACCAACTATAAGATTAAAAATGATGAATTTGACAACATTAAACTTAATGATTTAGGTTTAACAAAATTTCCAGAGATAAAGTCACCATATGGAGACAGAATATCAGGAGATATTTGCAAAAGCAAAAAGAAAACAAGAAACAAGAAGTGAGATCGGGGATCTTATTTTTAAGATAGCGTAAATTCTCATTTCCTTGTTTTATTCATGGAAATTTCCCAAAAAGCAGCAAGCAGAATGAAAAACAGAAACACAAACTCCACTTCCTGCAAAACAAGGAGCAACCTAAACTTTCCCCAATTCCAGATGGTTGGAAGGGCTACTGAGAACAGGAAGTAAAACGCAGGAACACATTTGCAGGAATGTAAATGGAGGATGCTTAGCTGGGACCTCAAAATTCACTTTCTTAAAGGTGAGGGGCATGCTTTGAGATTGAAATTCAAATTCCTTTATTGTTCCAGTCAAAACTGAGTGTGTTGCTAATTGTGGGAGTTCTCTGAATATTATTTGGTTTCCAAAGGCAGTGCAGGGTTGCCAAAATAAAGAGTGTATATTTGAGGATCTAGTCTTACTGGGCAGTTGGAGCAGAGAATGGATACTCAGCTTGTGACTCAGCTTCTTACACATAATCTCTTGTGGGAAGCAATTTAAACAAGCTCACAGGAATCTTTGGTTATAAAAGACACTACAACTAACTTAAGAGGTTTTGCTATCACTTTCTGTGTTTAAACAATTTGTCAATAAATGTTCTGGAATAAAACATATGCACATGATTCAAAAATGAATCATCACAATAAAATCAGAATAACATCTGTAAAAAAGATAATATGAACAAATAATAAGGAAAAGAGTAGGAAAAAGCAAATTGCACAAAAATAAAATATAAGGAAAAGTGTTTCTAAGGAAAACATTGGTTAAGCAGTGATTTTGCTATCATATATAAAAAGTAAGTAGCACAAATAAAACTAAAGAAGATTTCAACTGTCTGGAGCAAGAGCCAAAACCAGAAATATAAGAATTAAGGAAAGACACGAGAAAACAAAAAGGAGAAATCTGAATGAATAGAATGGGAGCCAGAAGAGCACAGCAAAATAGTAGGAAATAAAACAGGAAGCTGTCCCTAAAATAACAATGAAAATTAGAGGAGCACAAGGGAGAATAGATATTGCAGAAAATAATGGAATGCCTAGAAGAGAGGAAGAAGAAAATAAACAATGTGAAGTGATAAAAAAATAAACAGCTAAAAAGTAGCAATGGCCAAAGATGTGGAAAATAGGAAAGGAATGCCAACACAACCTACTTGGAGGCTGAGAAGAAGAAATTGAAAGTACTGAAACAATTGGAGGATTTAAAGTCACCATTCTTGGAACCATCCTGAAGCAAGCAAATAAAACAGATGCTTTTCATATTACAATGTACCAATGAGAATTGACTCCAAACAGTTAAAACCAAGCTTCTCTTAGTAAACTGACAAAACCTGTGAAATGAATAGTGTATGTTTTGGGGCAGCCTGTGTGCAAGAGAGGCAAGATTCAGACTGGCCTTGGAGTCCCTCACAGCTGCACCCACACTAGAAGATGGTGAACATTCCTTACAAAGATCTTCACACAAAAAGGACCATTGAACTGTCCTACCTAGCCATGCTGCTGTCCAGCCCAGAGACAATACACCTGCTGCTGGGAATCTACAGCAATGTATTTTTTGTTTTCTTTTTTCTGTGAGCTCTTTTTTGGGTCCCACCAAGTGAAAAACTTCAGCCAATAAAGGAAATAAGTATGTAATCAAGGAAATATTTGTTTTTGAAAACTGAACTTATATAGCCATGGAAATAAAATTAAAATAATGATCAGGAATAGAGGGACAGATTAGAATGGAGATGTCATAGGGTCTGACAATGGCATGGTGGTCTAATTAACAATGGGTAGGGGGAGAAGAAAAAGGGACAGGAGTGATATGAATGCTCATATTTTCATATTCATCTGCACCTAAGGATAATCCAAGTATATTTAAAACTGTAAATAAAGGAATGCATGTATGTTTTTAGCAACTGTAAGAGATAGCAATCAATTAAAATCAGTGGAAGAAGACAAGATGTTAATTATATCATGCTAATAGTTGGTAAATTAAGAGATACTGTCCAAAAATATATATTATTAAAGGCATTATCTAAAGTCACATTTATAAAGGCATCCCATTGAAATGAAATACAAATCTTCTTTATAATTAGAAAAAAATGGAAAATGAAAAGAGACCATATGGAAATCATTTTAAGCTACAAAAATAGAAAACATAATGTAAATGACAGAACTAAAACTAAACACAACTGTCATTTCAACAAGTGTAAATGGGCTAAAATAAGAACCCAGCTTTATTCTGTGACAGGACATGGGTGAAATTAGTGATTAAAATCTGAATGCAGGAATGTGTGCAAAGCTATAAGCTAACCTAAGTACACAAAGAAAGCCAGTAATTAATCTTAACATCATACTGAATTGAATCCATGTCAAAAATTATTAATCAAGCCAAAAGAGAGCACTTCAAAAAGCTAAGGGATGAAGTACACAGTTTGACATTTATGTAACAGCATAGTAACCACATTAATAATATGAGAACTACAAGAGTTTTAATGAGAAATAGATACCAGTAGTGGGAGTCTTCAAATTACATCTGCAATGTAAGGAAGACACAGGAGGGCTGAAGTATAATAATTGGTAAGATTCATCTTAATATTTTAAAACGTGTTCTCTGAAAACAAGGCACAAGCATTTTTAAGCACCCATGAAGCAGTGATGAAAGGTGATAATACAATAGATCAAAAAGGAAAAAGAAAACTTTAGTAAAGTCTAAGAATCAGGTAGAGCCAGTATCTAATCTTATCTAAGAAAACATAAAAAAAAAGCAATTTGGATTTTAAGGTGCTCTTCAACAATTAGTGGGTGAAAAAGAAAAAGAAAAATGTTAAGATTACCATAAATAATAAGAAATAAAAACCAAGATAACAATGACAGTTCAACATAGGGAAACTCATGCCAAGGCAGTAAGTAGCACTGGCCACTTCAATTCCTAAGCTACTGAGCCTACTAAGCAGGACAAGAAATTTAGCAGCAGTATACATGTGGGGAATGGCCATTGCATTTCTTCCTTCCACAGACCTGGAAGAGCTTTGCTTCTGTGGCAGTAGCTTTGTGACTCTGTGTTGTTTTAATTTTTACTTTTATGAAAATGTTAGAGGTCAACTTTATTTCCTCCACCGTCTTGCAGAATGGGAATAAACATTTCTAATGAAGGCAGTGTTTGCAAGAACATTCCATTTTCACTTGTCACCTGTACCTGAATAGATTTTCACTATGCATTGTCAATCCCTTTGGTGCATTTTGTTCTAAGTGAAGAAAACCTATGAAAACCCCGGGTAAGACAGAACAGCTTAATTGGAGTCACAGTTGTATCTGGTATGTTGTGTGCCGTGGGATCTGGAAGGTCACATTCCACAGACAAGTCCATTCCAAGGCCTGGTAGTTTAATCAGTTGTTCTTGCAAGAGCATCACTGGCTGGATCACCCCTCCCTCATCACCCGAGGAATCAGTTAAGCTTTATCCCTTGTCCTAGTCACTTGGATGTGAGTGATATCTCTGTTGGGCCAGGGCAACAATCTACTCAGTGAGCCTGGATGCCTAGGTGTTCTGACTGATGTGGGTCTTGGGGTTATCGTCCTGGAAGGGCAGTTTTAAAAAATATTGCTGTCTTTGATTTGAAGATTATCTTGGCTCATATAACTTGCTTTTTCTCATCTTCAAACTGGTCTCATTCCAAAATAGTATCTCTTTTGGGGCCAGAGTTTCAAATTACTCAGAATTTTCTTTGTCTATATTCTAGATTAACTGTAATTCTTCACTGTTCAATAAAACATCCTTATTTTTCATGCACTTGATAATATGTATGGTATGAGGAGGAGATAGGGAAGAGACAGGGAGTTGCAGACAGTAGAGGCCAGAGGAAAACAGTAGGCAATTTCTGGTAAATGTTCAATTTTATTGTAATGTTATGAATTCTATTGAACATAGAATTCATCATGATTCCAATACACGAACTGAATAGCTCTTTTGCACCCTTTGGTATTTCTACTAATTTCACACATACTCATTGAATGGATGTTTGGAGCAGTTAGCCTTTACCAGAGAGCTTCAGACTACCCAGGCTGGAAGATCAGACCTGCCTTGGTGGGGAGAAGCCATGTTGGTGACTCTTGGGCATCCTATAAACTTATCTTCATGACAAAGCTTGCCAAGGGAACAGAGAGTTCAATGTCCTCCCCCTTCTCCTGGTTAATGAGAATCTCTTGCTTCTGTCATATCTCCAGGGCCCATCATATAAACTTCATTCACCCCACTTCCCAGATTTCAAATTCCATATCTAGAGCAAAGCCGGGTTTGACCAACCTCCTCCCCCACCATGCACACAACACTCCCTTACAACATGGGTGTACTCCCTCAGGCAGAGATGCACAGCCCTGCACTACTTGGTGTGAAAGGAAAACTCTGTGGGTACCCTACCCACACCCCCATGGTCCCCTCTGCTTTGTTGGAACATTCCCCTCCATATCCATAGCTTTGTACATAAAGTGCAATACCTATCTTTATGCCTGAGGTCTTTCTCCAGCCAAGGGAGCTTCCTGGGCCTGAAGTTCACAGCCTGCCTGACTAGGATGTTAATATCTCTAGGCTCAACCCTTGAATAATAAGGATAAATATCCCAGGATCCTTGTTTCTTGGTGCTGCCCTCTGACTTGTGGTCTACAGTAACTCAGTGGTTTCTCAGGCATCTACTATTTGAGAAACACTTCCCACATGATTCTGATTCGAAACTAGGTTACTCACAGTTTGACCTGACAGTGCACATGTGCCAGTCAAAGGTTAAAATAAGCAAACGTGATGAAGAGATTTGTCAAATTACAGAGGCCAGTCTCAATAATACATGTAATATACAGGTAGAATGTTCCATTCAAAAAGAAATGAAATTCTTGAAAATAAAACTGTAGAGTGGTGATTCTATTTGTTGAGCCTCAGATTTAGGTTCAATAGGTTGGGGGTGGTCCCAGAAACTTACATTTTTCACAAGCTCCACCATGATGAAGATATTATTGCTAGTTCATGGACCACATTCAAATATCACTGGTAGAAAAATCTCATGAGCTGGTCTTTGCCATCTGAGTACCATTTCATTTCCACCATGACATACTTTAAATCAATGATATCAAATCACGTTTTCCCTTGACCTTTCCTCCATTCCTTGACTGTATTCTCTACTCTGAACTCCAGAGCTGCTCCTCTTCTATGTAGTGACCCAAGAAATCTGCATTTCAACAGCCCTTCAGGTGGTCCTCATGCAACTTGTGTAAGTCCATTTTGAGCTGCTCTAACAGAATACCAGAGATGGATAATTCATAGTGAATAGAAGGCTTATTGGTAAACAGGTCTGGAGGCTGGAAAGTCTAAGATCAAGCTACTGGCATCTGGCAAGGGTCTTCTTGCTGCATCCACCACAAGTTGCATGGAATCTCACTTTAGAAGGTCAAAGAGAGGGCAAGAGGAGACAAAAGGAGGCTGAACAAGTCAGGAACCCACTCTGGCAATGATGAGTCAACTCCTGCAATAACAACATTGATCCACTCCTAATGTTAGAGCCCTCATAGCCTTATCACTGCTTGGAAGTCTCACCTCTTAATATCACTACAACAGCAATGACACTTCAACACGAGCTACAGAGGGAATAAACATTCAAACTCATGAAAAGCTTATGGGTGAAACCCTCTCATCTACAGGTCTGTCCATGTGAAATTCACATATGTACTTAAGGAAGCAGAAATAATTTTTGTAGTCAGTGTGCATCTCTGTGGCTTCTGAGAGAATCCACTCCTACAGTGATGCATGGTCCGTCCTCACTGGATCATCCTGTGAGAAATAGAAAGTCTGGTGGTCCATTTTCAGAATGTAGCCTTAAGGTTCTTGTAGAAAAGAAAGCCATCTTGAGTCAGGAACCATGTGGTCAGAGATAATTCATTTTTAAGCTCCTCATCAGATATCCCATTATACCCATAACTCTTTTCTGTACCCACCTTAATTTTATAACAGCCATTTGTGAAGATTGTACCCCTGAGTTCCTGCAATCAGAGTGAAAGGTAGGATTGCATCAGGTTGGAGATATAAGCAGGTGGGCAGCCTGCCCAAGCGTGCTTGCTCATTTGATTGCCTTTGTGAGTTCACCCTTCTGCAGAAGCAAAGTCTGTCTTACTCATCCACTTCTGGGCACACGTTTGATTTTCTTACAGCACCTCAGATTTTTTTTCAGAGAGAGAGAGAGAGAGAGAGAGAGAGAGAGAGGGAGGGAGAGGAGATCACTTTTATTTAGTTTTTCACTTGGCATTCGTTGCTCTGACACTTTGTTGTGTATGTGGTCCTGGGATTTGAACCCACATCCTCATGCATGTCAGGCAAGTGCTGTAACTGCTGAGCCACCACTTCAGCCCCAAGAAGTTTTAATAATTTTATTTCTAACAATCCCATCAAGCACACAGAGACTTTAAGTCAATGGAAGGTGATGAGCAGATCGGCAGTTGTTTGTGGCTCAGTTTAATAGATAAGAAGGAATAGGATAAAAAAAAACTCCACCTACCCTCCAGGTGGGAAATCCCCAATATTCATGTTGAAAGATGGAAAAATGGGGTTGGGGATTTAGCTCAGTGGCATAGCACTTGCCTAGGATGCACAAGGCCCTGAGTTCGGTCCCCAGCCCTGAAAAAAAAATAAAGAAAGATGGGAACATTCTTGCTGTTCCACTTGGGATCCCTTTAACACTATCCCTCTTTGGTTATCTGAAGACACTATTTGGTCTTTTCTACATCCACAAGACATTCATAGTTCCCATGGAAGCAGAATGGCATACACCCACTTTGATACAGTTTTTATAAGTTTTGTTTTCTCTCGCTCATTCGCTCTCTCTCTCTCTCCCTCTCCCCACTCCCTATATCTCCTTATTAGGTTTTTCTTTAGACATTTACAAAAAATATCACCCCAACTTGAGATTTTCCCTTCCTTATTCCTGACTTCCAGGAGGATTATTAGTCATAACATACTTCTCAGTTGAGCTTTGGGCTTCTGGCACACTGGCCTTCATGTTCCTTTAAACAAAATTATTGGTGCATTAAGATTATATATAACAGTGGGTTTCATTGTTACATATTCATTCAAACACACAATATGATTTGTTCAATTTCTTTCCCCAGTACTTCGCATTTCCCTCCCTTCTTTCCTCCTCCGATCTTCTTTCTCTCTCTATTGGTCTTCCTTCCATTTTTGAGACCCCACTCCCACTTTCCCCCTGTCTTTTAATTTTCTCTCTTGATTTCACATATATGAAAAAAGACATGACCCTTGACTTTTTAGTCTGGCTTATTTCACTTAATATCATGTTCTTCTGTCCTGTCCACTTGCCTGCAAATGACATAATTTCATTCTTCCTCGTGGTTGAGGGTCCTGGTTTATTGTCGTGCTGACTTTGTTATTTGCTTTCTGTTATTAATGTCTCTTTCCTTATGCCAAACCCTGACTGAGGGCATAATTATTTATATTCTATAATCATTGGTGTGCTCACTTTGAAGGGAGACAACTCACTTTTGTGATTAACCTCATGATTTCTTAGCTGTGGGACTATGGCTAAACTACTTAGCCCCTGAGGGTCTGATCCATTATCATTTAAATGTAAGACATAATAGCAACTGTGTCTCACAATTAAATGAGCTAATAGGGACAAAATGTCCATCATAAAATGAGATCTCCCTAATTTTACGATCAACATCACTTCTATTTCCATTTCTAGCTATACATTTCAATCTCAACTCATGGTGATGAGAAGCTACCCACTCAGTTTTTATTGGCATGGACAGATGGGCCACACACATTGGAAGTATTAGTTGATTTTCTTCAGGAGGATGGACATCCAGGTTTCAAGAAGATTTATTCAAAATTAGGGTCTTTCAGATCTCCCTCCTTTCCCATCTGTAGGTCTCAATGATGTTTAGAATTGATCTCTGGTGATTACTAGCACTAAGAGATGTCTTTTGGCACCAAGAGGTGTCTTTTGGCACCAAGAGGTCATCTTGTCAGGTGCCTGGAAAGGATACAGACACTGGCGTCTTTACAGGTGAATTGTCTCTTGAGAGACAAGTCTCCTCTAACTGCTTTGGCTTTCAGAGTGCAGCCTTGAACACATGCTCCCACATCTTATGAGAAGGCATGATTGACAGGCATCTGAGGACCTTAGTAACAACTTAATCCCACATTCCATGGACAATCATCTTTGATCTTAAGGACTTCATGTAGAAATCTGTTTAAGAAACACTGTAGGATAATCATAACATGCATTTGAGCAGTGTGACCTGAACATATTATTTACTATGCACCTATGAAAACCACTAGGTGAATTTAGAACCTAAGCCTAGATTGTGCTCAGTCTAGAATTATGTATAGTGGTGATAAAGATTTGTAAACAAGAAACCTTAATTTCATTTTTCTTTAAGCATGAAACATGAAGATTTTAAAAAATATCTTCCTTGATTCTTGAAAAACAAGTTATAAGCTATATCACACTTATCTAAATACCACTGCTCTCTTAGTGGTTTTTACAGATTAATGAGGTGACACTCTTTACAGTCCTTTCCTTACAGTTCTATGCGTTAAAGATGCAACCAAACTGCAGATTATTTAAATCAATCTTACAGGAGGATGTGGCAGATACTATGCAAGATCAATATATTAGATAATTCCTGTTCAACATAAATATACCACAAACTGCATATGTAATCTTAAATTTTCTAATAGCTACACTAAAGGAAATTTATTTTGATTTTAAGAATATATTTTATATAGTGCAGAATACCCAAACCTTGTTATTTTAATGTAATCATTGTAAAAATATTCATGGGCTCTTATTTATTACATTTTCAAAATCTAGTGTGCACTTTAATGCATAATACTTCTTCTTGCAGACTGGCCATGTTCCAAGAGCTCAATAATCACATGAGGCTTGAATGGCACAGTTTTGCAAGAAATAATTAGAAGAGAATCTCCTTGCTCCTTTCCTGGGCCACTTCTCATTCAATTTTGTGTCTTATTTTTTATCCCTGACTTACTTCTATAAGTTACATTTATTTGCTTTTATGTCTTTCTCCCTGCTACAAGTGTTTTAAAGGCATGAAGGATATAAGCATGTGTGATCATAACTTATTACGGAATAAATGATTCTAGATCTTAAACTCAGCCCAAGGAAATCTTCTAGAGGCTGCTCATGGAGTCTGTTTATGAAGATTGTTGGAAAGGCTAAGTTAGGCACTGGTTGTACCCAATGTAATGTAACTACTGATAAATCTTAATAACTCATGGTAAAATATGAATAATCTTTATTTTCTTGTTAATTATCTTTTTTATCTTCTTAGATATATCTGCTAATGAATCAACTGACCAAGAAACTAGGAAACAACATGAATTTTCCTGAAACTAAATAAAGTTTTCAGAAGTATAAGCAAATTCTGTCAAAAAAAATGAAAAGCTGCTTATAAAAATCATCTTAATTAGACTATGGTTGGACTATGGTTGGTCTACAAGAGAGGATATGGTAGAGTTAATATGGAAATGTTTTAAAGTTCTAGCTTTATGTTGGGTGATATGTTTACAGATTTTGTGTGACTTAAAATAACTAACAAATAGCTAATTGAATAAATAAATTCAAAAATTAGGGATCTAAAAAGTATTATATCCAAAACCATTGCTCTCTACTCATCTTTAGGGCATACTTTGATGTGTGTATATGTGTGGGGGTGGTTCTGGGGATTGAACTGAGGGGAGTTTTGCCACTATATCCTGCATCCCTTTTTTTTTTTTTTTTTTTGAGACAGGGTCTTGCTAAGTTGAAGAGGCTGATCTAAAACTTGAAACCCTCCTACCTCAGCCTCCCCAGTCGCTGGGATTACAGGAATGTGCCTCCACACCCATCAAGTTCTATTGTGCTTTTCCACTGATGACAACTTGCTGATGATTACCCTTATTTGATTAATTTAAATTCAATTGAAAATTTTTTTTCTTTCCCTAGCATTTCTTCTACATTTTCCTGTATTTCAAATATGCCATTTAGCCAATTTTGAGCTTCTTAAATCTTTTAAAATGTTAATGATTACATATTTGTAAATCCATGTGTTGGCTATCTGTCGCTGCATAACCATTCAAACAACACATACTTACTTAAATAAAATCATTGGCTTTTAGATCTCCTTAAGTTGACTTAGCCCCACCTAGATGGTCCTTACCTGGGGTTCTTGTGGTTATAGTCAGATGGTGGCCATGGCTGCAGGAATCTCAACTGGGTGGGATACCTAAGGTGACTGGCAGATGATATTGGCTCTCAGCTGGAAATTTTGCTAGTGTGGATCACCCAGGGATCTACCCATGACCTTTCCATGTGACTTGGGCTTCTCACAGCATGGTAGTTGGGTTCTTTTTTTTTTTCAGGGCTGAGGACAGAACTCAGGGCCTTGCGCGTGCTAGGCAAGCTCTCTGCCACTGAGCTAAATCCCCAACCCTGATAACTGGGTTCTAACAGTAGAACCTGCACATGATCTACCTCATTCTCCCCTGGAAAATCCAGGAAATTGCCTCTGCAGCTATCTATGGTCACATATGTTGCTCAGGCTAGCCCATATCAAGGAAAGGGAAACTAGACCCCACCACTCATTAGGGTGAAGAGCAAGAAATCAGTGGGCATCTTTAATTTATCACTCCTTCTTCCGTACCTTTTGATGTCCTAGATTTTTTTAATTCACTGATGTTTTTGAAATTTTAAACTTAAAAAGATGAAAATAAATTCTCAGTAGTTCTGACCAAAAAAGTCACTGCATATTCATCACATTTAAAATTGCATACAGTTGGCTTTTGTATCATCAGTAAATACTTATGGAATCCTTGAACAGATAATTAAATGAACTCTGTGCAGTTGAACTTGGGAGAGCCTCTGGGTGCAGATGATACATGTCATGATGAACTGGCTGCAAAGTAAGACCATAGTGCATTTTAAAGTGAAATTCTGAAGGAATTGTTGCATTATATGTTGTTTTTCATTTAGTTACTCTTCTTCCCTTTATCTAGAAACTTTATGGCAATTCCAGAACCACTAAATATACATATTCCTGCCCTCTCCCTCAAGGTTGTCCTTAGCACCTAATCTTTGTTGTGGTATATTGTTGCTATATTTTCCAAAAAGGCTAACAATAATATATCCTTGTCCTATGTGCTTTTTTTCATTTTTGAAAATAAATTTTATTTTTAAAACATCTTTAGACTGCTTATAGAACAATTATGAAGATAGTAGAATTTTCATGTACTCTATAACTAGTTTATTTTACAAATATCATCTTAGATTCATGTGGTATACTCATCACAATTAATGAACTAATATTAGTATGTCATTATGAATTAAAAACTGTGCTTTATTGGTATTTCCTTACCTTTGATCTGATGTTCTTTTACTGGTCCAGGATTCCAATTGGGATCCTGTGTCATTGCCATGACTCGTTACCTCCTCTGGGCTGTGAGATCTCCATGTGTTCTTTGATGCTTTTCCCATTGAGAGATGGGTATGTTTCCCCTCCTGAGCCTGGCAGGCTTTTGACTATAGCACAAAGGATGCTCTGTGGCTTATGGTGCTAGGTCACAAAAGGCATATGGCTTCCATCTGTGTCTTGAGGTTTCTGGCTCAAACTACTTCACATGAGACACCACATGGAGATATTTCTGCTAACAACCCAGCTGTTTCTAGACCCTATCTAGTATCAGCCACCAGACATGGACTGAAGATTACTCCAGGTAATTTCATCTTCTAACCCTTCAGCTGAGGCTTCAGACATCACAGAGAAGAGATAAAGCCACCCCATCATGTCCTTTCCAACTCCTAACACATAGAAACTAGAAGGATAATACAGTGATTGCATTATGTCCCAAATCTGGGTGGTTAGACAGTCATAGTAAAATTGAGACATTTGGTATTTTACAAATTGATATACATCCTGATTGTTATACTGTAAATGAAAGGTGGTGGTTAGGAGGAAGGCTTTTCCATGGGAGCAGCCTGGTGCTGCAATTTATCATAAGTGCTATATGCTTGGCATTTCTCCCATTTTCTCATTAAGCCTAACAATTTAACCTGACTTATTTGTGAATAAATATTTACTGAGTACCAGGCACTATTATAGATGCTTAAAATATGTCAGTGAAAAAAATCAAAGACCCACCCTGATGGAACTTCCATGTTAACAGGGGAAGACAGATGCAAGCAATACATATCACAAATAAGTAAATGTATGACAACTGGCAGATGCTAAAAAATGCAATTAAGAAAAAGAATAAAAATTGCAGCTGGACCAAGGACACCAGGAGTATTGTGGGCATATGAGGGTATTAAATAGTGCAGTCATAATGGAACTTGTTGAGATATAAGAACAAAGGCATTAGGACATGGCTGAGTCCAAGTCTTTCAAGAAGCAGAGTCTGAGGTTAGGGTAAGACAATTTGGAAGATATAAAGTAAGACAATTTGTAAGATATAAAGTAAGAAAATTTGAAGATATAAATCCAGAAGTGACATAAGGCTAGGAAGATTGCAAAACAATGTGAAGAGGCAAGGTTCTGAGAGGTCATATGTCACAGGGAGAAGCAGCAGATGGCTCAGCAGTGTGTTCACTCAGTGTACCTTCAGGACAAGCTGCACACGACAGCATCCATGGAAGGGAGGAGGTGATATGCTGCCTGTTTCTTGTGACTGTTCCTCTCATTGCAGTGCATGTTTAACTAATGGGTATTTACTCATTGCCATTCACAGTTTGGTCTGTCTTTGGAGTCTACGTGAGAGTCCAGACTAAAAACTCACTTTGTGCATCTCACCCATGTCCAGACCAGCAAATCACACTGGGCATCTCATCCTAGCCCACATCAGTAAACTACACTGCACATCTCACCCCAGTCTAGACCACCAGCCCACACTGCATCTCTCCCTGGTCCATACAAACAACCCATTCTGTGGATGTTTTCCTGGTCCAGATTAACAGTCCATAGTGTGGATCTGATCTGAGTCCAAAAGTTTAAGTGAATGAGTATAGTGTTTAAATGAATGTGAGGTTGGTGGGTCTGGGGGCTGTAGCTGGGATATTTTTTAGCACAGGCTGGTAAAGACAGTGAGGTTCACACTGTGATCCCTGAGAAAGGAGCAACAAAGAGAATCTGAGAAGGTCTGTTTTCTTTTATATAGGTGAGGGAAGTGGCCTGTAGAAATCTGGAGCATGATACAGTGGGCAGGGGAAACATCAGGACAAGACCCCCAATATCCCTGCTGTATTGGGTTGACGGAGAACAATAGGACAGTATGGCTTGGACATGGGAGGAAAGGGAGAGTGGCAGAGGAAGGTACCTGAGAGGAGGAGGAGTCCAGGGAGGCAGGGCTTTCATGTTGGGCTTTGGCCTTCACATTGAATAAAACTTGGATATTTGAGTAGAGAATTGACTTGATTGTAAATAGTCAGTGCTGGGTTTTGTGTGTTGGGTGGGGGATCAGGAAACAAAGAGACCAGTTAGTAGGCTACTGGATTAATCAAGGCTACTGGATTAATCAAGGAAAAGAAGGATAGTGGCCTGTATTCAGGTGGTAGAATGGAAGATCATATGTGGAATCTGTTTGAAATTAGAGCACATTAGCTTTTCTAATGGTTTAGCTATTGGGTATGAGAGAAAGCAATTGGTCAAGGAAGACTCCAACAGAATGAATGGAGTCAACATCACTTTGGATGAGAAAGACAGCATGTGGAACTACCTTTGAAGGACTCAGGTGTTCAGCCATTTTAAGTAGATAAATTAGGTTGGGCTCTAATCCCAGCAGCTAGGGAGGCAGAGGCAGGAGAACCACAAATTCAAAGCCAACCTCCACAACTTAGCTCAAAATAAAAAAACAGAACAGGCTGTGGATGTGGCTCAGTGGTTAAGTGCCCCTGGGTCCAATCCTTGGTACCAATAAATGAATAACTGAGAAATTTAATATGTAATTAGACATATGTGTAAGAGGGAGAGAGAGATGCAGTTCTTCCCACTTTAGGGTTAAAATTGTGGCTAATGAAGGTTAAAAGTTGTGCTCACCCAAGGCTGCTAGGCTGCTAGGGGGAATCGGAACATGGTTCATTCACTATGGTGGTTCCCAGTAGGAATAAGGAGTAAAGCTGGGGCTGGCGAAAGATAAAAGGGCAAGCTAGCAAGCCACATCAAATGAATTCAGTACTAGAGAAATTGAATTGGACCACTTCGTTTCAGCTTGTGAAAACGAACACTTGGATTATGTCTGGTCTTACTGTCATCAGCTGTGAGAAGCCTCCTATTAGTGAGCTGATAAAGCTAGTTAGCTAGTTAGCTAGGGCTAGAGAGAGGATAAGAATTGGCCTTGGAGGTGAACTCATCTGTATTTGTGTTCTATTCTCAAAGTGTGGAGCTGTCTGATCTTGAGGAAGTTACTACTCCTCTCAATCTCACCATTCCTCATTTTAAAGTGAGGATAATGGTAATTAACTCAGCACTGCTTGAGGAGTCAATGAAATGATGCATGGAAAGTTCAGAGCAGTGCGTAATAAATGTGAACTGGGATGATGATTATTACTGTTTTCATAAATTTGAAAATAATTTAATGAGGTGGGAGCTGAGTCATTATATGACTTCTCGTGGTCCTTCTGGGTGGTTACATTTCCCATGTTTTGGAGATCCTGTTTTGTTGATGAAGCCACTTGATGGATTTCAGCTGACAATTACAAACTAGTTAAAAACACTTTTATTGTGTCAAGTATCCCAAGCACTCTTTAAAACAGCAGGAGAATGTCAGCCAAAACTACAAAATTCCCCAAAGGACTTGAACATGTGATATTCCATATTCACTATTCAAAAGGAAAGAAGTCCCAAATCATTTGGGACCTGATATACTAAGAAATCAACACAATAATTTATACATGATCAAGCTCTCAAGTGCCTAACTAATGGATGCAGGTGGTTTAACAGCAACTTTAAGCACCTGCTATGGGCCAGGATTTATGCTAAACATTTTTGATAATTCATCCTCACCAAAAATTTCAAGAGAAACACCCATATTCTCATTTTAATGACAAGAGATCTAAGGATGAGAGACTGCTGTGGTTTGAATGTGGTTTAGGTGTTTTCTTCAAGATTCATGGGTTGGATGTTTGGTCCTTGGTGTGGTGATGTGGGAGGTGTTGGAACCTTAAAGAGGTAAGGCATAGTGAGAAACAATTAAGTGTATTGCCTTCAGAAAGGATTAAACACTTTTATGACACCCTAGTTGGTTCTCAAGAGAGTGTTAAAAGCACTCCCCTCCCCACCCTGGCTTCCTATCTTGCAGTTTAATGACCTTTTCTACTTCATGCTCCCACCATGTCATCTACCATGTGATGCACCCAAGAGGGCTCTTCTCAGAGCCAATGTGATGCTCATGTCATACCCTTGAACTTCTAGAACTGTGAGCTAAATAAACCTCTTTTCTTTACTCTCACTGGCAGATATTTTTTATAGCAATGGAAAATGGGCCACTCAAGAGACCCTAATTCTAAGAACCATAATCTAAGGGGAGGACTGATTGGGGCTTGTGTCACTGCAGTTCTGCTCTCCTTTTGACCTGGCTGGGAGGCTTAAGCTTGTATAACATGGGTCACTAGCAGATGTGACCAGGTACCAACCATGAGCAGTTTTATCTACTAAAAGATTATGTGCTACTGAAATTGCAGTGTATGATTCTGGGGTGGAAGAAAAACAAGAGTCAGTGTCACTATGGGGCAAATGTCTTCCTGACTGGGAAAGGAGTAGAAATTCAGTTCTTCAATGCAGAAGTAAAAGGACTCTTTCACCTTTTTGTCAGTTTTCACCAGCAGAAACAGTTGCTTTATTTTTAAATGCATCCTTCTATGCATTAAACTTCTCCTCAGGGGCTATTTTTTTCCCATTAACCCTTCTCTGTGTTTTGTGACTTCCCACTTTTTCAAGACATTCCAGCTCAAGGAAATGGGACGTCCTGCAGCCTTGCCTGCGGCCACCCTATGAAAACACTCTCCAGTCCTCAGCTTTGGCTAGAGGCTGAGTGAAGTCTCCCAGAACTTGCCCTGTCACAGTGCTGCTGGAGGGCCTGGCAAGAGCATTTCATCCATCTCACGTGCTTCTCTTTTCCTGAGGCTCCCTGCAAGACACAAACTCTGAACTGAAGGACTCTTTTCTTTCAACTAAGAGAATAAATGTTGGTTGGAAATAGTCTCATCACCTCTTTCAAACCAGAGACTTCACACTAAGCTACTTACAATGTGACACAGAACTAACTCAGAGCCCTCCCAAGAGTCCCCTTGGAAGTACATTTTCTAAACTGCTTTCATAGGGGAAAAAGTGAACCAGCTACATGACTGCTTAGAACTCTCACTTAAATGATGACTTACAGATCTTTTAAGTTAACCTTGCAAAAATTTTCTAGGGTTTGGGAATACTGCTTTTTATCCCTCCTTTGGAGATAGCAATTTGGTTACCTTTGTAAAACTGTATCACACCTTACTTTATGTATCCTTCCTATTCTGGTTTACCCTTTTAATTAATAATGCACATAGTATTAGACTGATTTTAGATGCACAAATGTTTCACAAAGACAGTACAGGAGTTCTTTATATAGCTCTCACCTACTTTCTCATATTATTATATTATATTTATATTATATTTACATTATATTATATTATATTTCTCATATTATTATTCTTAGCTTATATCAGTATGGTAGGTTTATTACAACGAAAGAGCCAATATTGATAAACAATCATTAACTAAATTCTGCACTTTGTTCAGATTGCCTTAGTTTCTGGGGGGAGGGTACTGGGGAATAAATCCAGGGGTGCCTGGCCACTGAACTACATCCCCACTTCTTTTAAATTTTTTATTTTATTTGGAGACATGGTCTTGCTAAGTTTCTTAGGGCCTACCTGACTTGCTGAGGCTGGCTTTGAGCTCAGGATTCTCTTGCCTCAGCTTCCTGAGCTGCTGGGATTACAGGCATATACCACCACACCCAGCCAGATTTGCTTAGTTTTTACCCAGTGCCATTTTTCTGTTTTAGGATACCATATTACTGTTGGTATTCATGTGTTCTTGGACTCCTCTTGACCCTGGAAGTTTTGAGTACTAACATTCTGTAGAATGTTACTCTGGTGGGATTTTTCATGATTTAGGGTATAGTTATAGGTTTTAGGGAGGAAGACCCCCATGGTAAGAGTGCCATTACCATTATGTTATGTGCACACCATCATGGAAAATCCTTTTCCCCTCCCTTTCCAGCTTCTACAGGTGAATTACACCCCTTTCCTTGTGGTACCCATTTTCAAAGTTCCCAGTGGCTGGTTGAGTCTTTCTCACATTGCATCCTTCTAGAATCGAGTCTTCTTGTACCCTCTTTTTTACTTATTATGACCTTTGTCTTTACTTTGGGTCCACCCAGAAAATTCAGCAAAATTTTCTTATCCCAAGGTTATCTGATTAGCAAATTTAATTCTGTCTACCACCTTAATTCCTCATTAGCCTGGTAACCTAACACATTTGTAAGTTTCTAAAGATTAAGGGGTAAACTTCTTGGGGGGGGGGAACTAATTTGTCTGTCATGAAATCCAAATGATGGTTGTTAGATGTGCTTATTACTAGTGGGGTATCATTGTTTAGGGGTCCTTTCAACAGAACCAGGAAATCTATGAATATATGCTAACCTGTGTATATATGACTTTTTTCTCTTTCAACCTGTGTCTACATTAAATCCAGTATCACATGGATAATTGTTAATCAACTTCTTTGCTACTGCAAGCAAAGTACTTGACAAGAACAAATTTAGTGGAGAAAAAGTTTATTTTGACTCACAGTTTCAGAGATTAAGACCATTGTTGACCAACTCCATGTTCTGGATCCATAGTGAGGCAGAACATCATGGTGGATTGGCATGGCAGAGGAGTGCTACTCTGCTCTAGATAACCAGGAAGCAGCAAGAAAAAATTGTTTCATGTAGAGGACATGGCTCGGGAAACAGATTTGGGATCCCTGAAGATGGAAGAAGATGCAAGATGCAGTAGGGATAGTAGACATGTTTATTACGGGCCATCACCCATAGCTAGCTGCCAGCTCCAGCTCCAGCTCCCAGTCAGTTTCATTTTGCCTCCCAGAGAAGCCCTTTTTATGTATAGTTCAAACAAAAAAGGCACACTGCCCACAGGTTACATCAGTGGGCACATCTCACAAGCTAATGTTTATGAGCTTTAGTATATACACTGAATCAAAATGTGTCTGGCCTTGACTAACCATGGGATAAACAGTTTCTAGTACCAGCTTCACACTAAAAGCATAACAAAAAAACATAACCTTTAGGAACTCTCAGCAAGGAAACCTACCATTGGGCTTACCCCAACAAAGGGGAGGGGATTCACAGAGTAGTTGAACCTTTCTTGGGTAGTCCTTAACTACACCCCACCTGCCTAACAGTTACCACCCAATTAGTCTTTTCAAGTTAGGATGGACTGATTAGGTCACAGCTCTCATAATCCAATCATTCTATTTCTGAATATTCTTGTATCAACACAGGAGCTTTTGGGGGACACATAATACCCAAACTGTAGCAATAATTATAGCCCTTGGTAGAATAATATCTTCCACTCCTTGAGAAACCAGGATTCTATCATCTGCCATCAATTTTTTTTCAATTGTTAAATCAATTGTTAAATTGCAATGTGCAATGGTTTCAGAATCATTTACCTTTACCCCATGGGGAACAACTTTGTTAAGTAGAGCACAATGCTCCTGTGCAGGAGCTTGTGCCTTTAGACTTACAGACTTCACTCTTTTATGAAATTTCTTTAGTCTGCACCTTTTACCTCTAAATCTTTTAGATGAAGTCATTGAATACACTTGTTATGAAGCTTCTTTTTTTTTTTTTTTTTTTTGTTCTTTTGTCATGATCTGAATCTCATTCTGGATTCCCAGTCCCATTGAATATAAATAACTGAAATAGGAGTGTAAGATGAGAACCAAGGTATGAGGGTCCATGTAGGTAGAGACATGTTATTAGTAAAAATAATCTGACAGGTCAGACAATACACCTGTCAAATGCCCACCATCATCTTAACTGTCCAGTGAATTGAGTCATCTTCAAATCTGATTTCAAAAGTCTTAGTTTTTTTAACCTTTCCAATTAAAGTTATATTATTCCAAACATGATAGTGTTCTCTTTTCAAGTCTATGGCAAATAGATATTTTTGTACCCTCTGTTGTCCTTCATAAATGAATCCCACTGTTTTAATTGTTGATCATACCTGCCTTATAAATCTTTTTTTTTATTAATTTTTTATTTTTGAGCAACCTTACAAGATTTTAACAAAATAATATAAAATATGTATAAAATGTGTATATATTCTGGATATTGCAATTATCCCCAGGAGTGCCCCCCCCCAATTAACCTCCCTTATCCCTCGCTTCCCTTCCCATTATAACTCTAAAAAAAAATATTAGATTGTAAAGCCTTATAAATCTTAACAGAATTTGCTCACATGACTATCTGGTAGCCCAAGCACAACTTGAGAGCATACTCTTTTTCATAGTATATGCAAGTCTGCAGGTCTTGCAAAAGATAGTACTTAAGAATAGTGTGCTAGGGGCTGGAGCAGTGGCTCGGTAGTTATAGTGCTTGCCTGGCATGTGCAAGTACACGGGTTCAAACCACAGCACCCATGTAAACAACTAAGCGTCAGAGCAAGGAAAGCCATGTGAAAAACTCAATAAAAATTGATTCTCTGTGTCTTTCCCTCTCTCTCTCTCTCGCTCTCACTGTCCTTCTATCTTAAAAAAAAAAAAAAGAATAGTGTGCTGAATTATCACAAATCAAAGAAAGATTGCCTGATTTTCCAGTGATAGGCCCACAAAGTCCACCCTATCTACCTCACACTTCACTGTAGTATTAGTCCTGGTCCCTGCATGTTGGAGGTAATATATAAGTCACCTTGGAGAGGTGACTTATATATAGGATGTCCAGACTCCAAGCCATTCATTTTGGGTGAATGTGGAGAATCATTCTTCAAAATTGTGACATCAATATTTCTTAGTATTAGTTAGAAATCTATTTCTCAGAGCCAATTTCTAGTTTCATGTACTTCATTCTATGTTTCCTTACTGCCCTAATTTCAATTAATATTTTCTTTATTTGAATTCTTATAGGGATGGATATTTATGCTGAGCATTTGAATCTCTTTAGTACTAAGTCACCATACTGGTCACATTTCCATATTTTCATCGTATTTTCCACAAAATATAGTAGCTACCAGAGGTAGAATTGATTTCTCCTCCTCTTCATGCTTATCACAAAATTACATATGTAATAAGTGATCATTAAATTATGAAGATTGAAAATGGCAAGTTACCTACTGAAATCAATTCACCATCAGAGTATTCTCTGGTCCTTATCCTATGAATATTCACATCCTAGTCTTACCCAACACATAAGTATCACACATTCATCATTTTTAAATATGGAAAACAGTACACCTGGATTTTCATATTGTTGCAGATGTTAGGAAAGCCAGTGTCTCCATCTGGACTTCCCCAAAGCAGTGCTTGACTCTTCATGCTTGGTTCAGGTACTTTATTTTGAGAAGTGATCCCTGGAAGGATAAGTGAGGGAAAGGACATAGGAACAGACAGGAAATCAATAGAGTACACTGCTAAGATGGTTACTGCTGTGGGCAATGAGGTATTACTAAGGACCTATGGAGGAACCTTGCATAATTTATATAAGACCTGTCCCTTAAAGGGTCAGACACTGCTTAGTCATCCGCTGACAGTACTCATTGGCAGTAATTGTCTCTAGGGACATTAACCATCAATACCCTATTACCCCACCATGCTAACCTACTAGCTCCCAATTCCCAGGATACACCTGTGTTTGGACAGAGGGGTCTTCTTTGGCATTGGAGAAAGCCCCGAGGTTGAAAGGCAGAGAACCCTCTGAGTGGTAATGTGGTGGGTCTGGATGTGTGCACAGATCTTCCCTGCACAGTTACATTAAAATCAGGTGAACCAAGGGGCTATATAAAGTGGGAGATTAAAAGTGTTTGCTACATAAAGCATTTACTTGATTTTCAGAAAAATAGGATAAGACACTAAAAGGTTGTTTAAATTCTTTCTCTAACTCTCAACTGAGAAGAGGTTTGGGATTAGATTTTCATTTTAGAAATGTTATCCCAAGCATTAGTCTGAAGTGTGTATTATTCTGAATTTGACTTTTATAAAATTGGATTGATGCTGTTCTAAAAATATGATACTTGGGCAGAAATCCACAAGGGGTTTTGAACTTAGAGACTGAAGCATCTAACAAAAGCCAGTTTCTCTACTGGTGAGCTTGCTTGAGCCAACAATGCACTAATCTGAAAGTGTGCGTATTTCAGCAAAGGACAGGTTAGAGTGGTTTTGTCACTTGAGGCCAACCCATGCACACTGGGAAAGTCCAGAAAGCACATCTTTTGCCATGACCATGGGAAATAAATCTGTTAGGGGACCCTTGGAAGCCTTAAAGTGTGCTGTTGTCTCTGTTCCCTGAAGGTCTGAATTTACACTAGGAATTGCAATGTACTCTTTTGGGAAACTTAAATGCAATGGTGTACTTGGATTCCAGGGTGGCAAGGCCTCAGTGACAGTGAGGGACTAAACCACCAAAGACAAGATAGGCATGGTTTCCATAGGACAGCAGAGTCAAAGCAGGAACCAGAGGATCTGACTTGTGAGGATCTATGGCATTAGCTAGTTGATTGTGATGTTTTAGAAGTGAACTAGTAAGCCTATTAAATTCTTACTTGATCTGACCAGGTAGAAAGGTCAACTGAGCAAAAGTTTAAACTGGTGAAATAAAAAACAAATGAAAAAGAAATAAAATTGATTATCTCTTTCTCTCCCTCTCTCTAAAAACAAAACAAAACTAAAGAGAAAAAGAACACAAAGAACCCATCGAATGGAAAGGAGCCCAAGTTACTCTGAGAAAGGACTATTGTATACTAATAAAAATTTATTTGGTTAATACTTCTGAGCCTTCTCCAAGGAGACCTAAGTCCTTTTTATCAGGATAATTATACATTGAGAAATGGAAATAATCAAAACTTTGGGAGGCTAGTAGACACTGGCTCTGAGCTAAAGAATTCCAGGAGACCCAAATGTCACTGTGGCCCACCACTTAGATATGAGTTTATGAGAAACATATGATTAATTGAGTTTTGGCTCAGCTCAGGTCTGTATCACAGAGGGTCCATTGAGTCCCTGAACCTATCTTGTGGCTTCTTTTTCATTTTGGGATGCATAATTTAGATAGATATGATCAGTAGCTTTCAAAATGCCCATATAGGTTTCTTAGCCTGTGAAATGATGGCTGTTATGCTATGTAAAACCCACTGGAAGCCACTATAAGTACCTCTATCTCGGAATATAGTAAATCAAAATGATTCCACATTCCTGTTTCACTAGTAATTTGTGCCACCATCAAAGGACTTCAAGGATACAGGAGTAATGTTTTCCACCACGTTAACATTCACTAGCTAATTTTGTGCATAAAACAGGATCTTGGAGAATTGCAGTGGATCACAGATAATCCTAAAATTAATCAGGTGGTGACTCTAGCTGCAGCCATTGCTTAACCTAATCACCATGTTCTCTAACTCTTGGTAGGAATCACTTGATCTGACAAGTGCCCTTTTCTTTCTTCCTTCTTTCCTTCCTTCCTTTCTTTCTTTTAAGAGAGAGTGAGAGAGAGAATTAACTTTTATTTGTTTTTTTTTTCAACTGACCTTCATTTGTCCAACATTTAGCTGTGTTTGTGGTGCTGGGGTTTGAACCCAGGTCCCTGCACATGCCAGGCAAGTGTTCTAACACTTGAGAAACTGCTTCAGCTCTGCAAATGCCTTTTTCTGTTTACCTGTCCATGTACCTCACCAGAAGCATCTTGCTTTCAGTTGTCAAGGTCAACAATGTGCCCTCACTCTACTACCTAAGGGTTATTATTTTAGTTAGTTTTCTTGCTTCTATGACCAAAGTACCTGACAAGAATAATTAGAGGAGGAAAAGTTTATTTGGGGGCTCGTAATTTCAAAGGTTTCAGTTCATAGATGGCTGACTCCATTGCTCTGGAGCTGAGGTGTGGTAGAAGATCATGGCAAAAGGGTGTGGTGGAGGAAAGTGGCTCAAGACATGGCACCATGAAGGAGAAAGAGAAAGAGAAAGAGAGAGAGCACTCTCCTCTCACCATGAATGAAATATAAACCCTAAAGTCACACCCCAATGACCCACCTGTCCAGCCACACCCTATCTGCCTACAGTTACCACCCAGTTAAACCTTACCAGGCTCTCATAAACCAATTATTTCACCTCTAAAACTTGTAGCATTGTCTCACACATGAGCTTTTGGGGGACACCCCATATCCAACCTATATCAGGCACATCAACTCTGCAGTCCTCTGTCAACATTTAGTTTTCAGGGGTCTTGATTGCTTTTCCCTTCCATAAGACTTTACATTAGTTATTACATTGATGACGTTATGCTATTTGGAACTATTGAGCAAAAGTAGCAACTACTCTAGATTTACTGGAACAACCTCTGTATGCCTTAGGGTGGGAAATAAATCTAACAAAAACACAGGTGCCTTCTACCAGAGTGAAATTTTTGAGTCCTGTGGTACAGTGTTGAGATATCCTGTCTCAAGTAAAGGATGAGCTTTTGTATATGGCTCCTCCTCCTCCTACAACAACAACAACAACAAAAAGGTTGGGGGTGCAGGTGTATAATGCATTTTAGGCCTTTTCAGATTTAGAGCAACATATTTCTCATCTGAGTGTTTTACTCAGTCCATTCTTCTGATAGTCCCCCAAAAACTTACAATTTTGAGTGGGTCTCAGAACAAGAAATGCCTGCAAAAGGTCCAGACTACAGTAGCAGCTGCCCTGCCACATAATTTGATCCAGCAGTTCTCATGGTGCTTGAAGTGTTGGTGGCAGGGAGTTAAGTTGTTTGGAGACTTTTCCAGATCCCTATTGTAAATCATACACGATCCCTTAGGGTTTTGAAGGAAAGCCCTATTGCACTTTGTGGACAACTACCTTTTTTTTTTTTTTTTTTTTTTTTTTTTAGAAATAATTTTTGCCCTACAAGTGAGCTTTAGTAGAGACTGAATATTTAGCTGTGTCTATCAACCCCCCCGGCAACCTAAGCTGCCCATCTTGGTTTGGGTATCATCTGACCCACTAAGTATTCCACAAAGCATGACAGCATTCCAACACCAATGAAAAGTGGTATATTTGAGACTGGACCCAGGCATACTCTAAAGAACAAGTAAATTTTGGGAAGAAGCATCCTGTACCATGTCTTCATGGGGAGTACTCTATGGTCAGTTATAGAGGAAGAGCCTTGGGCCTAGTCTACAGGTGGCTCTGCACAACATGTGGACACCATCTGCAAGCAGACAGTTGCACCACTCTGGCCGTTTACTGGGACATCTTGATGCAGGATTTTAGAGAAGTGAACCTGGTTTTTCACTTTGCTTAGAAGGAAAAATGAACAATATCCAGAATATTTACACATTTTATACACATTTTATATTATTTTGTTAAAATCTTGTAAGGTTGTTCAAAAAATAAAAATTAAAAAAAAAAGAAGGAAAAATGATCAGATATGTGCTTCTACACTGATTATTGGGCTGAAGCCAATGACCTAGATGGATCATTAGAGATTTGGAAGGATCATGATGGAAAGTCTGGAGAAGTATTTGGATGTACCTCTTTCAGCAAATAATGTAAAGATATTTGTATCCTGTGTGAGTGTTTACCAAAAGGTAATGTTAGCAGAGAATTTTTAATAATGAAATGGATAGGATGACTTGTTTTGTGGATACCAGTCAGCCTCTTTCCCCAGTCACACTGTCATTGCCCAAAGGGCTAGTGAACAAAATGGTGACAAGGATGGAAGATATGCTTGGGCGCAGCAACATGGACTTTCACTCATGAAGGCTAACCTGAGTGTCTAAGCTTCCAGCATCGGAGTCAATAATAAGCCACTAACTTGGAACCAGTTCCCAGTGTGATCAGTTAGTGACCTGGTAGCATGTTGATTACGTTGAACTCTTTTCATCATGGAACAAGCATCATTTTTTTCTTTCTGAAACTAGCACATATTCTGGATACAGATTTGCCTTCCTTGTATGCCATGTTTCTGGCAAACTACCACCCTTAGATTTTTTTTTTAAAGAAAGAGGGGACAGTGAGAGAGACAGAGAGAATCAATTTTTATTTAGTTTTTCACATGGTTTTCGTTGCTCTGAGACTTCGTTTTGCACATGGTGCTGGGATTTGAACTTGCATACTTGTGCATGCCAGTGAAGCACCGTAACCACGGAGCCACTGCTCCAGCCCCTCACCCTTAGATTTTTAGAATGCCTAATCTACCACCACATTGCACACAGAATTGCTCTGAGTTAAGGAGTTCACTTTATGGAAAAAGCAGCAATGGACACTTGCTCATGGAATGCACTGATTTTTCCTAGTTCCTTCCTGTCTGAAAAAAACAGTTTGATAGAAAGGTGCAAAGCCCTTTTAAAAACTCAGTTACAGGAACCAGTAGTACTTATGTTACTGTATATGATAGAATGTGAACCTCACTCAAAGGCTGTACCATTTCTTCTGGGAAAGGAGAGTACATTTTGGTTGTAGCTGAATCACGTTAGGAATAATTATGACCTAGTTATTGTCTTTATTTGTAGATTAAGTATTTCTAAAGAAATGCACATAAGTGCCAAGTTGAGAAAGGATGGACTGATAAGGGTAATTTTATGGGTCAACTTGACAAGGCCACAGGTTGTCTGGGTATTAGGTTAAATATTATATGTCAGTATGTCCATGAGGTTGTTCCTGAATGAGATTAACATTTGAATTGGTGAACAAAGCAGTTTCCTTTTGCCAAGAATGGTAGGCATCCTCCCATCTGTTGAAGAACTGAGTAGAATGAGAGATTGAGAAGAAATCTCTTTTCTTAACAATTATTTTCTCTCACTCTTTTATATTGCTTCACAAAACACTGGTCAAACTTCCGTTTGGCACTCCCTGTACTGTGGTTCTGGTGGCACTCTCTGGAGTGCTGGTAATTACCTCCTTATAACAACCACCTATATCCAGGGGCCAATGGAAATCAGTAGATAAATATTGCAGCTCCCTAACCCTTCAGGTGGAGCAATTCTGAACTATAGGCTCTTCCATAATCCTCAGAACTCTCAGAAGGATTGAGCCCCTGTTGCCCACAATTATAACTGGCTTAGCAACACTTTCTTGGCTTCCTTCTTTTCCCTGTCTCACTTTCCCACCTTATGTTTTGTTAATGATTTTTTTTTTCTTCTTGAATAAGCTGATTGCTTCCAGCAGAGCCTGCTTGGGCAGTGGAGTGGTAAGTTATTGAGACATTCCTGCATGTATTAGAATAAGGTAGAGGGATTGAGGTCCACAAGCAGGATGAAGATGCTGCAGTACCTAGACCATTCATTCTTGTTACACTTGAATATAGTAACACACATAACAAAAATAATAATGGCACTTACTGTGAAATTACTACCTACCTATTAGTTCTTGCTTAATCTCTTAATCCAAATGAAAATGGAATAAGTTTAGTATTTTTATATGGTTCTATAGTTGAGAAAACACACTTCTGTAGAGGTTGACTAAAGTTCTCAGCTAGAAAGCTGTGTAGATGAATTGGAGTTCAGATGTAAATGACTTGAAGGTTATCTCAATTTCCTTCTTCCTTCTTGAAGTCTTCCATGACCTGTTTAGTTTGAGGCAATATTTAAGCTTAAGCCTCACACACTGAGCTCAGTGGGGAGCAAATGAAGCCTATTTCACAGAGATGGACAAGATGATGCAGAAATATTAATGTATATGAATACAGTTCTGATATGTGGAGTGTTGGCCCCTACATGAAAAGCATTAGTGATAATGGATATTATATGCAGAAAGCTCCATTTAGAAAGACAATAATCATAACATTATACTAGGAAAAATTGGATATGCCCCAAATGCTGTACGTTTGCTAATTGCATAAATAAGCTTTGCTAAATTCAGCAGCAGAATACTCAGCAAGCGCTAAGATGATCTCATACAAAATATTTATGGTAAGGGGAAATAAACATTGCATGCTGAGTGGAAACAACAGGTTTCAAAAATCACTAATTGTAATGTAATTATGCATTGATAAAAAGGAAATGCATATTCACAACAAAAAAAATGTCAGGAATTCTTGGATCATACAATTTCTGGAGACTTTCATTTTGCTATTGTGTTTTCTATGATGAATACACAAGTATATACTTTTCAATATATTCTCCATCCCTCAACCAAAATTCAAAAGCAACAATTGGGTTATTGAGGCAGAAAGCTGTTTAGGAAGAGCCCTGTGAGGTCACAGCATGAAAGGAGGGATAAGCAGTAAAAGGGCATTCCTGGATGCCTCATGCTAGCTTAATATTCTTTACAGAAGACCTTTCTTAAGCACGAAATGTGGAATGATTCCTCTGAAGCTGCACAGGTAGCAAGCATTGAGGCTAAAGGAATTCTGCTCAGTGCCCACTGCCCCCTAGTCTTTCCTCCATACCATATTGGTCACCTCATATCTAAACCCACATTGCAGGGTTTTAGTTTTGTTAGATGAGAGAAAATTATTCTCATTGTAGGAGAAAGGAGACATGCTTTAGGGCCCAGTGTTCATGGACCTAATCACCCTGTGTTGGAGATGTCACTGCTCAACTCCCAAAGGATTCCATGGGGTATTTATTTTTCTTTTCTTTTTTTTTTAAGATAGAAGGACAGAGAGAGAGAGAGAGAGAGAGAGAGAGAGAGAGGGAGAGAGGCAGAGATAATCAATTTTTATTGAGTTTTTCACATGGCTTTCATTGCCCTGACACTTAGTTGTGTACATGGGTGCTGGGGTTTGAACCCATGTACTCGCACATGCCGGGCAAGCACCATAACCACTGAGCCACAGCTCCAGCCTCTCCATGGGGTATTTCTTACTATGCACAGCATAGATCCTTTGCACAGCAATATCCTTTGCTGCTGCACAGGATCTTGTTTCTTCCAGAGAAAATGCCTGCTGGAGTTCATAGTGGTTCCACCATGCAGGGAGAGACACTATCAGGTTCCTTTCTATGACTCAGAAAGAGAAGGAACTTAATAAATGCAATAGTTTCAAGAAACCTAGTGATGGGGGAAGGAATGGAGCACAACAGAATTCATCACATGTGTGTGTTTGAGGAGTTGTTCCTTGTTTTCTTGAAGGATTGGCTGCAATTCTCCTTGGGGTTGTATTGAAGTACAAATCTCCAGTAGGAAGGTTTAGTGAAGAAAAGGGGCTTGCTGTCCTTCATCTTCAGCATCCTCTGCTCCAAACCCATCCCTTTCTATTCTTGGATTTGTACCATGAAGAATGGGCCATGTTTCTGTGAACTGAATTGATGGTCTAAACTACATCTTTTGAGAATGTTCTTTGAGTGGGAACAAGAACATGGCAGGACCATGGTAAAGACTTAAATCCTACCTATCGAATACTTCCCCATCCACTACCACTCCAAAATACAGCTCTATACAATGTTGACTCCCAAAATCATAATTCACTGCATTTATTGGGGGGAAAAATCTGCCCTAATCACAATCAGTTCAACATTTCCACTCTAATCCATTGAGAAACTTTTAGTTCATGTCAGCTTTGTCTGCAGAGAAATATGGAGAAGTTTGCTTTCTCTCAAAGATTCAGAATTAGAGATTCTCTACAAGTGTTTCTTTTCCTTTTATTTTTTTGTTTGTTAGATGTAGTCTTACATATTGGACAAATCATTGTTACATATTCATGCATACATAGATATTGACAAAGTAAGTTAAGCCCGATCCTAGTCCAGGATCTCCCCCCACTTCATCCATTCCCTGATCTCTTGTCACCTCTGCAATACCCCCATGCTATAGATAGAAATGAGCATATACATTTATAATAATTTTTGAAATTTCTGAGCTTCTCTGCCAGCCTGTGTACAGTTAGGCTTCTCATGGGAGTCAAGTGCTCCCAGTAGTATTGATAACCCCTTTTTCCTTTCCTCCTCATTCTTGCCTCCCTTCTTCCCCACCTTCATAGCTATGGTTCCCCAAGCTTAGGTGAAATTTCAACTTTGGTGGGTTTATTAATTAAACTTAGTTAACTTTCATCCTTTCTTAGGTTTTACTCTAGTTTCCACATATCAGAGAAAACATTCTGTTCTTAAGTTCTCTGTTTTTGGGATATTTCACTCAGAATGATTTTTTTCCCATTTGTATCCATTTACCTGCAAAAGACATGATATCATTCTCTCTAATAGCAGAGTAGAACTCCATTGTGTATGTGTGTATGTATGTGTGTGTGTGTCCATTCATCCACTGAGGGGCCTCTGGATTGGTTCCATAGTTTAGCTATTATAAACTGAGCTGCTATAAACTGATGTAGCTGTATGCTGTACCTCTGTAGTATGCTGATTCTAACTCTTGGGAAAATACCCATTAGTGGGATATTTGGGTTGTATGGTGGTTCCATCCCTAGTTTTTATGAGGAATCTCCACTGCTTTCCCGAGTGGCTATACAAATTTACAGTCCCACCAACAATGTGTTATTTTTCCTTTCTCTCTACAGCCCCTGCAGGATCTATTATTATTCATATTCTTTATTTTTGATACTCTGACTGGAATGAGGTGGAATCTCAATGAAGTTTTGATTTGCATTTCTCTAATTGCTAGTGATGTAGAACATTTTCTCACATATTTATGTTTTTTTGGACTCCCTCTGTTGAGAAGTTTTGGTTTATTTCCCTAGCCCATTTTTGATCAGATTATTTTTGGTTTTGGTGTTAAGTTTTTTGAGTTCTTTGTATATTCTGGATATTAGTCCCCTGTTGGAGGTGTAGAAGGCAATGATTTTCTCCCATTCTGTAGGTTCTTTCTTGACACTCTTGACAAATTGTTTAGCTTTGCAAAAGCTTTTTAATTTAATGGCATCTTCCTCATTGATTCTTGGCTTTAATTCTTGCACTATGAGAGTCTTGTTAAGGAAGGATATGCTTAAATCAATATGGTGGAGTGTTGATCCTATTTTTTTCTTCTAATTATATAGTTTCTGGTTTAATTCCTAATTTTTTGATCCATGTCAATTTGATTTTTGTGCAGGGTGAAAGATAAGGATCTAATTTCAATTGTATCCATATGGTTATCTAGCTTGTCCAGTACCATTTGTTGAACACACTGTCTTTCTTCCAATGTAGATTATTTTTTTGAGAGAGAGAGAGAGAGAGATAGAGAAACTATTTTTATTTAGTTTTTCATGTGCTCCAAGACTTCGTTGTGTATGTGGTGCTGGGGTTTGAACTCGGATACTTGCATATGCTGGGCAAGCACCATAAACCACCGAGCCACGACTCCAATGTAGATTTTTGCTCTCTTTGTCAAATATCAGATGGTTAAAGACTTGTGGGTTTCTATAACCGTTTCATAGGAAAATGGTAACACTTTATTTTGAAGATTAGTGAAAGATGGAGTGTAAGCAAGTAATGTCACAAAGGACTTGAATCTACTGAGGGCACTAGGCCCTATGGATGGGATGAAAGAAAGAAATTGCATTGAGGACTTTCCCCAGTTTGTTGGGCAGATTATTGTTCTTACAACTGGGATAAAGCTTAAATACAAGTTGTGAAATGATTCCCCCATTGCTGCACAGATTGCTAACTGAGGCAAGGTGGGGCTGTGGCTCATGTTCCCTGATCCCAATCACAGTTCTTTCCTCCATGTCACACTAATCTCCTCACTTCCAGACAGCTTCAAAAATCTTCAGCCTTGTTAGATTTTTATAATAACAAACAGCTGGTTAATCATTGTAGAGAGATGTTTCTGATCATCCTGTGAAGTAGCTGCCCTTGCAATGCACTCTCAGCCTCAATAAAGGGATTCATGTGATTGGCATGTATTTTGTAAACCTCACAGCCTGACCAGATGTTGCTGTTAGCTTAACACCTCTTTATTTCTTAGAAAATATGCCAGTATTATCATCAAATAACATAGATTAAGATAATAATAAACAAAATAGATTCCTTTATGTTGCGTACTGCTGTTTGACTTATAATTCATAAATGTTATTTGCTAATGGAACAACTCATTCATTTGATGGGCAGCTATGTCAAAATGTGTGTGAAATGTTCCAGTGGCCTTTGAAAGAAATCTACAGCTGTCTTCTACTTCTCAGGTAAAAACAATATAAAGGACCTATTCTTTATTCTCTTAAGAAAGAGAATCAGCTGCAGAATACATTGATGGAGGAATTGAGCATTTCTACCCCTGTCACTTACAGATGAGGAAGCTGGAGTTGAATGAGAGTGAACAGTTTAAGGTCATTAAATTCATTATGAGAATTCCAAGTCCAGGACCTAATCCCCTCTTTCCTATGTCAGTGCTCATTCCACACTGCTGAATTTATTGCTGCACAAAAGGGAGGCAGCCAGACATGAGGAACAGTGGGGAAGGCTAATGAAATGCCCTTCCATACCACATAGTTCTTTGTTGACAGACTGCCATGTGCACAATGCTGGAATATTCAGAAATGACTTAAACATTCTCTGTACGTTCCTTATGTCTCTCAGGACCACTTGCTCTTAGATTAGGATCAAGCAGTCATTTCTGACCAATAGACTGAGAACAGAAGTATACCTGTCACTTCTGGGTAGAAACATTTAAGAGCTTCTGTACCATCCTCCAGCTTTTTCTTTCCTAGTGCCCATGGAAGACATATGTCTATGGGGTGATGCCACAGCATGGAGGGAGCTTTGATCCCTGGGTCATAAGAAGGAGGAAAGTCTCACTGGCCTATCTCAGACTTCAAGTGAACAAGAAAAAAAAAAAATGACTGGCTTTGTTAAGCTATCGGGGTATGTGTGTGTGTGCAAATATTGTCCTTACAAGTGTGAATAGTTATGGCATAAGACATTTTGTTCTTGCCATCAGGAAACTCGCCAAGTGATCTTATAACAGTGTGTGGTTCCTGGAGCAACAACATCAGCATCACTTGGAAAAATACCAGTTACGCAGGTTTTCAAATTCCATGATGGTAAAGGCACATGTTCTGGTAGTGAGGCCAACAAGGTGTATTGTAAAAAGTCCTCTTGGTGATTCCAGGGACAGGCTGAAATTTGAAAGATGCTGATATAAAATATATCATATGCAATTCTGGGGTTTTTCCAGGAACCTATACTTGTAATAAACACCTTAGGAAATGAGAGACTTTCTGACTAAATTCACTTACCCTGTCAATGAATCATTCTCTCTTTATGAACACTTCTGTATGCTAGAATATTATTTCACATTTCCAGCTGCCTTCTCTGTCTCTGAAAAACCTCAGTAACTAATACTGGATCAAACTTTGTACCAAAGAACCCAGGTGTAATTCGACTTCTGTGACAGACCTTCACATATTTCAGAGTATTTCTTGAGTTTTCTCTAATTTCTACAGTCATCTATTTTGCATGCTAGGGGTCCCAGTCCTCTCGGTTAGATATTTTGTAGGTTAAGGGCTGAAGTTACTTCCCTTCCAGTAAGGACTCATAATTTTTTCCAACACATTGTATATTAAAGATCAAAATGTAGAATGGCACAAAAGAGCATTGGAGGATACTCATAATGCCATGTCACTCTACCCAGAAACTTCTTCTGAACATGCTGACAGAGGAAGGTCACACAAGCATCCCAGGTATAGGTGTGAAGATTCCCCATGATATGGGGGATCCACTGGAACCAATATTTCTTTTGAGTTTTTATTTTTCCCTTTAAATACTTGTTTCTCATATAACATGATAGTACCAATTGCTACTTCATGTGTAAGAAATACTCTGATGTCAAAATAAAGCAAATCTTCAGCCAGAAAATGCTATATTTTGAGTAAGGAATACCAAGGCTGGGATGCAAAGGCTCATTCCACTTTCCTATTGCTGACTAAATGATTATAAGAGGTCAATGTCCAGTTTGGGCTTTTGTTGTTTAAAAGGAAATTGGTATAGGAAGGAGGTCGGAATTGGAGAGAGGATTAAGAGGGGAACAGAACAACCTATTAAAAGCAGAAAGTCTGGCAATTATGAGGAAAGGTTAATGGAGTCAAGGCCACTTCTCTGGGAGAAAGTGTCCAGAAGGCAGATTAGTGACAGTCTCTGAGTGCATGAAAGGTTATGATGAGGACACTTCACAATGATTTGCTTCCTCCCCAGAGGCACAAACAGGGAGAATGAACTGGCATTGTAACAACAGCAAAAATGCTCAGTTAAGACAAGAAAGAACTTCTTGACATTAAAAGCATTTTAATCATACAACAAGGTCCAAAGAGAAGGCTCTAGAACTTGCAAAGAAAATAACAAATCTTGGATACTGGGGCAGACACATTAATACTCCAGTCACACATTCTGGATGCCTTTGTCACCTTGTGCACATCAGGTCCCGGTGTGCCTTAATTCCTAATAGCTAGCACTTGGTGTCCAGGTCAGTGGGCTGCACCATGTTTTAGGAGAAAGACCCACTTTGCCCATTGTCCAGAAGCTCAGAAATGCTTGGAAATACTTTGGAACTTAACCGATGTGCAGAGAAATTAACACAACAACTCCCTTTAAACCAGTTGGACATATCTGGGGTGTGACAGATGTTGCCCATAGAAGCTTCCCTGCAAGATTAAGAACTCTGTGAGCTTTCAATGACATCTCACTTGTGCTAGACTTCCTTATCTTCCTGGTCCTCATTCCTCATCCACTGCTGACAATATTTCCTAATCAATCACTTTTACATGGATCTTTATCTCAGTATCCATTTCCGTGGAACTGAAGCCAAGACAAAGGATCCCTAAAGATGGAGGCTTTAAACAACCACCATTTATGGAGCTTGTGCTTCTGCAGCTTGGTGACTTCTGCTGGGATTAGTGGGAAGGTTCTTCTGGTTTGATTGATTGTTATGGACTGTAAGAATGAGCCTGATGGTTTGCAGCTCTTCACATGAATAAGTGAAATGTAATTTTCCTACCCACTGAATCCTGCTTCTGTAAATAGAATGTGATGGAAGAACATTGTGCAAGATTTACCATCAGGTCTAAGAAGACTTTCACTTTTCTATCTTGGGTTATAGCAATCTTACCACCCCTTGATCAGACCAAAGCAGACCTGTTGGAAAATGGAAGTCTCCATTGATAGGGCCCCAAAAGATTTTTTCCATCCCAGTTTAGGTTTTCTAAATCATTTACCTCAAGTCAATTGGCCAGATCACAGATGCATAAAAAAATCTACCAAAGTTAAACTGAGCTTAGCATAGCTTACAAGAATAACACTATTGCCCACGTCGAATTGCTAACTTGTAGAAGAATAAATTGATGGCAATTGTTTTAAACCACTCTACTTTGGATGCTTTGTTATGCAGCTAAAGCTGACAAATAAATATAGATGGTTACTATTAGGTCTTAAGTCCTGGGAAGCTAGAGACCAGATCATAGACTCCTGTAGTAGGCTATCAACTTTTTTGACCCAGTACACAGTATTTTTGATTGCCTCTCTGGGAGCAGATGTTTATAGATAGGTAACAGAAACAATGAATTTCTACATGATATCAAATGGGGCTTATGTCATCCATTTAACCAACTTGTAGGAGCCTGGTTGGTGCTGGGCACTATGCTCTTATTGGAGTTACAAAGCCAGCCTTTCTCTCACGAGTTCAGTTTTTTTATTTTCATGTTTCTTTAATGTGCAGTCAGAGCACCTATATAGTATGCTTTGCTATACAGTTTTAGTTTAAAATAATGTTTCTTAATTTTTTTTCTGACTCAGGATTTCATTTTCAAATTCTAGGCAAGGTTTCTCCAAAAAAAGGAACAAATTTAAAAAATTGTGTAGACCTTATAATTTCAGGGTTTCTAATGCTGCTTGAAGTTTATCCATGGTCCCTCTAAATCCTCCAGTTAACAATATCTGCCATGGAGAAGTCCATGTGGTTAAACAACACAAAGTCTGTCCACTAGAACTGTTTCCACAAATATACCATTTTCATTATTTTTTTTTTCAAAAACTTGACTGCAAATGAGCAGGAAACTGCAAGGCTATTGAGAAGAACCACACCAAGTCTAGATGGAGCTATCAGAGGTGACCAGCTTGAATAAAGCCCACAAGGGGAAGGCTTTGGCCAAGATTTAAGTACCTGTGGGGTTCCAGACTGGTACAGTGCTGTTAGTTTCTAGACCCACCTCAGTGGCCCAGATAGGGCCCTGCCTGCATTCCTGCCCTGAAGACTGGTCACCAACTGCCTACTAGTTAGTGTGCCTCTTTGGCTGAGGGAGGGGGTCCCTCTGCTTGGAAGTTGGAAGAGCCAGAGAGTCACCATCCCTTAGGAACAAAATTGAACCAATGACTGAGGGGAATCAGTGAGCAAATGTCCAGACCCCATCCCTTAGTGGGGAAAACTACAAGACAGAGCATTTCCTGGGGGTTCCACTACTGCTTCAAGGTGCCACACCTTGCACTGACCTTGGTCTTGCCCTGACTCTCTTCCCCACTTCTGTCCCGTGCTTTCCTGGCAACATCTCTGTAACAGTCTTCCTGTTCTCCAGTACTCATTTCAGAATCTATTTATGGTTAATCCTTATAAAGGCAGCATTTCTCAGGCATGCTGGCTTCTGGGGCCAGGTTGGACCAGCAACACCAGTTTTCTGTGTGGGCTGTCTTGTTGAAGTGGTTCTGAAGGCAGAGCTGAGATCAGGGAGGAAGTCTAACCTTGTGATAGGACTAAGCTGGTTAGAGTCTTGGATAGTGGGCTGCAATTCAGAATGGGCATCTGGTACCTGGCAAGAAATGGAGAGTGATCAGGATCTCATTCCACCATTTCTTCCTGATCTGGGATCACATACAGCACCTTTGGGGAAGAGTACAACTTGGTGCATAATGAGATGTCAAAGGGCCAGGCACTGGGCAGTAGATAGACTCTAGTAGTCTCTCCTGGCAATGGGCTCCTCCTTTGCTAATGTCTGGGTGATTGATTCTGCCAGGGACTGGAGAGGCAAGGTTTTAAGTAAATGTACCTTTGCCTGTGGTCAGGGAAGTCACATCTAACAGCCACAAACTGAAGGTTTTATCCCCAGCACCCTGTGGAGGTGACTGGGGAAATGGCCTGACAGCGGCTATGGGCCCACGTACATCTTCCAAAGGATGGCTTTGAGAAGGAGGCAGTGAATACTGAGCAGTGGCACTGAAGTGCCTGCTTGTGACAACTGAGAACTCAGATGGGACTCTGACAACAGATGTGCTTCCCAGGGAGGTGAATTCCCCACAGTTACACATGACCTCCAAGTACAAGGATCCCAAGCTAAGGGAAGCAGCTCCTTTTCTCACCTAAATATGTTTAATGAGGAAGAAGGAAAGCAGGGAACAAGGCAGAGGGAGGAAAAGCAGATGATCAAAGTAACTTTTGTGTACATGGATAAAAAACATACCAAAAGAGGCTAAGAATGAAGATGGAGTAAGATCATAAAGCACAAGAGATCTCGCACCATGGAGAGGCTGGGCCGTTAATGGAGATCAGCTGCCACATTCTAAGCCAAGTGCAACTCCTAGGCCCAATGTCATTGAGTGCAAACCTATTCCCTGTTCTAAGTCTTTATTCTATAAAAAAGAGAAGAAAAAGCACTTTACAAGGTGTCAGTAACATTTGTTCTCTATATTTAATATATTTCTAAATCTTTGCAGGTGATGCCCAGTAACTTTCCTAAGGAGAGTGGGCACACATGAGGGTGAGGAGCAGACATGACAAATGGTCAGCTGGGTCTAATGTTTATTGAACAGCAGATACTTTTCCTCCTGGCACATGTGCTGTCATCACCATTGTTTTTCCAATCTAATAATTATGTCTGTGTCCTAAGAGCTCACATTTGCCCAAACCCAGCAATTAGAAAATGTCACTTTGCATTTGATATGATTTACGGGGCTGGTGATTTCCCTCAGCCTTTATGAATGGCTCAGGAGGGTAAGCAATAAGTTATTGGCATTTTCTACTTGCAACTCTGCCCATGATGGTTGGATTGGCCCTCATCCAGAGATTAGCCACTAGGCTGAGATGTGCTCTCAGATGATCTGTTACCGGGAGCCAGCCCCAGAAGAACTCTTGGGTCCCCGAAGGATGTGTGGAGTTGGCGCGGAGGAACATCTTGAACCTCTGGGACAAGTTGCAAGCAGACACATTTCCCTGCTTGAGCAAAATGCCGTCTGTTCTTTATTGTGATATATTTTTATACAGGTAGCAAAACAATACTTTCATTAACTGTTTCATCACATTTGACTTCTTTTTAAATTTCTTGGTAATCTCTGACATTAGTCATCAATACAACATACTTCCTTGACACATTAACCACAATGTTTCTTTTTCCGTAAGTGTCTTTATTTGAGACATTACACCCGCTATCTCTGTTACACTCAAGAGTACATTAAAGTCAATGTTCTATATTTACTCAGAAGTTTTTGCATAAGCATTTTACTAGGAAATTTTCTTCTTTTGGTAATACAGTATTGTCTAGCTTTAGTGCCCTTTTCCAAACAAGCAATCGGCATTGTATTACCGTTCTATATTAACTAAAATTATGTTGTTGTCACCTTATTATTAGTAACCTCATAAAAATATTTATGTGTCCTTTCTACATTCTAAGAAGTGGAAACTTAAACTATTCAAAAACAAACTGGGCAGTAGAAGTAGAAGTAGAATGAGAAGTAGAAGAACATGTTCCTTAATCACTCATATAGTATGCAGTGTTGACACTTGATTTTTAGATAATATTTGTGTAACTGTTTATGTATGCTGTTTCTTTGTTCCTTTGTTCTACATCTTCAAGGTAGCCCCTGACGTTCAAGTCTCTGAAGAAAGGGTAGGCATAGGACATTAGTCCATTTACCATTAATATTAGCATTATTCATTTTCATTGTATATTCCTATAAAAAGCAATGTTGGGTCTATGGGAGGAGGGTCTTAATAATGATTTATTTGGGTTCCTCTAGGTGGATTCCACAAACGTCCTCCAATATTATAGACTACATACGATGGTCCCTGTACTGTGGGAACAACATACATCCTATTATATGTCTTTGATTGTTTAATTGGAAACACATTAACAGGACTAGATGTAATCAACATGGGTGAAAGTAATTCCTGTAAATGTAATTTTCTTAAGAACTTTTCAAAGTTGGATTTCTGGGTTACCTGGGCTTTTTTAGTGTGGTATTAATACATTTTTAAAAGGCATTTCTCATCTTTCCCC
Source organism: Aplodontia rufa (assembly GCA_004027875.1). Taxonomy (NCBI): domain Eukaryota; kingdom Metazoa; phylum Chordata; class Mammalia; order Rodentia; family Aplodontiidae; genus Aplodontia; species Aplodontia rufa. The sequence continues at coordinate 13,512 of PVKS010005616.1, read as the reverse complement.
AGACCTAATGAAGTATTACAACTTTTACAACAATCTTTATCATCAATAACAAATTTTTCTGGAAATTTGATCTGTAAACACATAATTATAAGTATGATCATTATAAGAAAACATCCAATTCCCAAGAGAGATAACAGCAGCAATTTCCTGGAATGGTGGCCTTGCCAATCCCTGCCCCATGCCTGGACCTTGTCAATCAGCATGGTAGAAATGGTCCTCACCAATCTGTGGTATAATCATGAACCCTAGTGGGGCCCTAAGCTTCTTATGCAGGAAAATTTCTACACCTGACCAGTACTACATTCTCTGCTGCCTCATGCTGGCAGAGCTCAGGACCCACAGTGGGAAGAACATATTCATGTGGCCTGGGTACACACACTTATGCATGCATGCACATACACACACACACACATACACACACACACACTCCTGCTCAAAGAGCATGTATAAACTCACAATTTTAATATGTCCCTCCTATAATCCACAATGGGTGCCACATGGTGCAATCTACGATGGCTGAGAGGGCAGATTACAGTTAGTAACCTCTTGTACACAGAGTATGAATGAATGCTTGCTGAGAACATCTGCTTTGGACGCAGCATGAACTGAGCTCAGTATTGGATCTGTCACATTATGTAACCTCCTTAATCACATTGTATTATTTGCTGTATAATGAGAAACATCTCAGTACCTATTTCCTAAACTTGTTAAGGACTGGGAGAAGTAGGCGATGCTGACCAAAGGGTATAAACTGTTACTGTAAGATTAAAAAATTCTGAGTATATAATGTGCAATATGGGTCATGATGGATAAGTTAATTTGTAAAAATTAATACACAATGTATGTTGTACATTGCCTTGTTCATTTTTTTGTGTTGGACAAAACCCATAAAAGGGTCCTAAATTTAATTTAGTACATTGTGGCCAACATTTTTCAAAAGGTGACAGCATAAAACAGAAAATATCAGAGTACATTGAACATAATGAGGCTAAGTATTTATAGCATGTTCTATTTTCAAAAATAGCCACAACAGTCTTTCCCTATCTCATGTGCTTTTCTAGAATGGGACTTCATACTCTGCCATCAAAAGGCGAGATTTATTTCTCCTCCTGTTGAATCTGGGTAAACCTAAGATTGTTTTCAGCAATATAAGGTGACAGAAATGATGCTGTGGTTTCTGAGGCTGGGTTACAAAAAGATGAAGAAGGGTGGGTGGAGGGAAAAGAGGAGGGAAAAGGAAAGAAAAAAAGAGAAGAGAACTCCAGCCTCAGGCTTGGGTCCCTGAGCTTCCAGTTGAAAGTCAGACTATCTGGAGGCTGTTATTCTGCAAGGAAGCCCCAGCCCCAGTCACAAGGACAGGTCACAAGTTAGTGTTACAGTCAGTATTCCTAGGCATTGAGCCAGCCCTGCCTGGGCACCATTCAGGTAAAACCATCTTGAAACCCTCTAATTTAAACTATCTGGCAGCTGATTTCCATTTAACAACTTCAACTGATACCACAAGGAGTGAAATAGTTGCCTGGCTACACCCTTCTAGAATCCTCACCTCCAGAATCTATCGGTAAAATATAATTGTAGCTTTAATAAGACTACATTTTGGGGATAATGTGTTATATAATAACAATCAGCTCAGTATCATTTGTGAAATTTTTACTTTAGTATACATACTGGTTTGCAAAGTAAAATTATTTTCTAAAGTCTTTTATTTTAAAAAGGCTTGAAACCTACCAATTTAGCCTTAAAATGAGTTCTTAAGTATTCATTACATATTAAGTATCACTGTTATTATTTTAAAATTATTTAAAGTGTGCCAATTCTTCTTAGAGTCATTATTATGTTATATTAGTCATATATAAAACCTTGGGAAAGTTGCTTAACAGTTGGTACCTCCATTTCCTCATCACAAGTTAGAGAAATGGGACCTAACTTACAGAATTGTTATGAAGTTTGTGCTGATATTTGTAAGATTCTCAAAACTGTGCCTGAAATAGGGTGAGGCCACATAATTGTCCTTCAAATAAAATATATTAGTCACAGGATGGGAATTATCTTCATGGCACTGAGAAGAGAATTAGGGGTAAGGAAAAAAAAAGTAGATTTTCCCAGGACAAGGTTAGTAGTAGGAGAAACAGGATGTGAGGCTGTCTTCTGGGTATGCAGTGAGTGTTCTTTGCAGCACTTAGTGAGATCTCTTAGTCCTACTAAGTGTTGTGATACCAGAATCAATGCATTCGGTAGCAACTCACTTGGGCTGAGGGCTCCAGATCAAAATAGGTGCTGAACTCATCTCTGGTTGTCAACAGGTTGGTCATTTTGCTGTCTGGGACCTGCAGGTCTGTGCACTGGTGGTAATATACAGGTTGGCAACCTGTACAATCCTTGACAACCCAGCTTCCACCATCATGGTGCCTTCAGAGTAGGACAGTATGGGTGTGAAGGAAGTCCCCTGAGTGCCCATGGATGCTCTCCCTTTTGGGTGGCTCCGATGACAGGTAAGAGATGTTTGTCCTGATAGATTCTCATTTCATTGAAACAAGTGTCTAAGCCAAATTGTGTATGGGTACTTGGGACTGGATTAAATGAAATAAATCAAATATCTCTTAATGAAAATAAGTACCTAAAGTCCTAAACATCTCTAAAGTCCTTTTAGTACTATCAGGCTCAGATGCAAGAAATTGCATTCAAGTAAGGGTTTTGTGTCTAATTTTCAAATGAGAAACTGAAAAATCCACTTACAAGCTTGAGGCTGCAATTTCATGAGCTCGGCAGAAATACCTTGTCTGTTACTATTGCTTCCCATTGTTAATCCAAATATCCATTTAGTCCAGTCCTTGAGGTTTGCACTCTGAGTCAATCTGCCATTTATTTTTTGAGCATGCATAGTGGGAATAGGCATCCATTCCAGTATCCAGAGAGAAAAGACAAAAGATCCCTGCTGTATTGACACAGTAAAATTGAAGGAACAGAATAAGAAAATTAATTTCTTCAGATCAGGCCTGAGCATGTGTGTCAAAGGCTGCCCTCTGGGTACAGTCCATACTGATCTCTTGAAACTGCAGACTTTGGGTGAAGGTCAAGAGAAGAGGAGGGTGGGTTTACCAAGCCACATCAAAGAAGAAAGGCAAATAGCAATGGGCAGACTAGGGAAGCCCATTTGCTGGGGTAGCACAAATAGCAAGTACTTTTTCCACATCAGAATTGGAAAAGACATGGTGGTTGTCTACCTGGCTGATTCAGAAGCTAGCCACCTGCAGGGCTAAACTTCAGGGCAGTGTTCCACACTGAATGCTTCTGGGCTTCTGAATTTTTTTCCTGGCATTGCAGCCAGGTGCATTGCAATTCCATTTAATGATGTTCAGACCTCCAACACTTTCTGCAAAATTCCCTGGAGGAGGTATTGAAATATAAAATGTCAAATCAAGAAGCAAGTTTGTCCCCCACTTTGTGTAAAGACAGAAAATCTGAGATAGATCCTCCTTCTCTTGAAGCCTTGCAGGTTTGATATAATAAGCCAGAAAAAAAAAAAAACAATATAAGAAGAGCAGTGGTACTTATGGAAGATCTGATGAAGACATGGCTTAAGCAAGACTTTGTAATTTTCCACTAATCAAAATTCAAAGTATAGGTCTTAACAGAAGCCAAACAAAGCCTCCTGCCTGAAACACTGGAAATCTTCTGTCCTTAGTTAGGAGGCTTGGGTTCATCTCATCCTTTGTTGTGAGTAAAGATGTCAGTCCAGGCTTAATATCTTTGTTTAGAATTCATATTCTTGGCTTTTGATGGCTTTAGATCAAGTCTGGAAAGAAATCCTACAACATGCAGGAAAAAGTCTTGCTAAGCTGTCCTGCAGAGAAGGGAAGGCAGCTTTGTAAAAGGGAAAACTATATTCCACTGTGACAGCTCTTATGTCTCTTCAATGGGGGAGAGTCCTCCTTATCCTTACTCAGCAGGGTTAGAGTATCTTTGTCTGTGAAATGCTGGAGAGACCCCTTGAGAAATGGTCCCATTAGCACCTGGAACCCACCTGCTGGAGCAACTGCAGCTGGAACTCCATCTTAGCCTGCAATCACTCAGAAACATCAATTATCAAGGCAAGTCATTAGCATGTGTTACAACGAATCCCAGTTGTGGCAATCACAGCAATTAAGTATGCACATTGGATATGCTGATTAAGTGGCTTCAATTTTTATGGGTATTATGCCTAATGATCGTTATTTTTTCTGATTAAGCTTCTTTAAACTTCCCAGGGAATTCCGGTGCTCTTGGCAGGAAGTATGCTGAAGCCACACAGTGTCTGGGTAGGAAAACTCCACTAGTCATCAGTAAAGAGGCAAGGAAAGTTTTGAGCCAAATTTATCTGAAAGGGGCCAGGGAAGAGGTGATAGCAAATAAGTCCAGCCTGACTTCTGGAATCCAACAACTGGATGTGACATTGAAACTTGGGCTGCTTTTGTTTTCCTGAAAAACTATTGGAGTTTTTAATTTTCTCTACCTCTCCAAATACCAACTGTGTTAGTCAGCTTTGCATTGTTATGACCAAAAGGCCTAACAAGAAAACCGTGGAGGAGGAAATGTTTTTGTTGGCTCATGGTTTCAGAGGTTCCATCCATGGTCAAAAGTCTCCATACTCAGGGACTGAGGTGAGGTGAGGCAGAACATCATCATGGAAGAGTGGCAGAGAAAAACAGCTCAAGACATGACAGCCAGGAAATAGAAACGGAGAGAGAACATGAAAGAGCAAGGGAGATGCTCCACTCACTAGGGACAAAATACAAACCCCCAAGAGGTATCCCCAGTGACCTATTTTCTTCAGCCACACCCCACCTGCCTACAGTTATCAATAAGTTAATTTGTATCAGTGGATTAATCCACTAATTAGGTTCTGGCTCTCATAAAATGGTGATTTCACCTCTGAACATTCTTGTAGTGTTTCACCCATGAGTTTTGGGGGATACTTTGTATCTAAACCATAACACTGAAGCCTGAGTTTGAGATGAAACTAGATTCTCTGCTTTGCCAATTTCTTTCTGGGTTCTTGTCTCACAAATTTGAAGAATAAAATCCAAGGACAATAACAGAAGGCAAGAGTGAATGGAGTAGGATTAATTTAAGTAAGTAGAGGTAGAACTCCCACAAGGCAAGATGGAACTGATAGTAAGTTTTTCCTGGCAAAGAAAAATCTGTTAAAGAAATGGACATTTTAAACATTTTCTGGGAAACAATGCTTTGATTTGCTGGCCACCTAGAAAATTATATGACTTAGTATTTCAAAGATACCTTTATGCTTATCAATTTAAATTTACCCCTTTGATTAAAGTTTTATTTAAGTCATGGTAATTAAAAGGCATTTGAATACATTTATGAAGTTTATGAGTACTCATTTAGCTATAAGCTAATTTTTATACCATGTACATACTATATGGACACAAGCACATATATCAAAACAACAGGCAATATACACAGGATTGACACAAATACACATAAAACAGACAGAAATAAAGATCTTGTAGCCTTTTATCAGGTATTCGATTTCCACACATAGGAGATAAAACAGCTACAGATGTTTATTACAACTCTATCAGATATTACCATTTGGAAATTGAAATAGAGGCGGTCACATAGATGTAGGGCAGCCTGTACAGTTGCAAATGTTAGGCTTGGAGTCTGTCATTCATGGTGGACACTGAATTCAAAGGGTCAGGTGGACACTTGTCCACCATAAGGGTAAGATTCACTCCTATCATCACCACTCTTTATTTCCCTCCTTAAGAGTTTGTAGAAGAAGTTCATTCTTTTTTTTTTAATTTTTTATTTTTGAACAGCCATACAAGTTTTTAACAAAATAATATCAAATGTGTATCTTGGCTGTTCAGTTTTTATATGAGTTAATGGAAGTTTATGTGATTTAGTGTAATTTTTATTATACACAAATTTTTACTTACATATAGAGACTTAAGAATGTAGCCATATGAATCATCAGCTTTCCTATCTGTTTCTGTTGCTGTCTCTGTCTGTTTGTCTCTCATAACCACCTCTCTTTTTCAAAAAGAGGATCAGCATCCTGTAGGACAACCACACTGGAAGCAAAATGTCATTGCTTCTGACCACCTCTTCTTGTTTCAGTGCACCCACCTCTTCTCCAAGACCACAGACTCCTGGTATCTTTCATGCACTTCCAGTTGCCTCTGTCCTCCCTGATATGAAGTTAGCAGAATCGTTGTTTTTAACCCCAATTATGTCATTTTTCTCCCAGTTGAGATCCTGCTTCTTTTCTTTTGTGGTCATAATCCTTCTTCCATTCAAGAAGCCAGAGTGAATCTATGTTACACAAATATGATTTATCTCTGATTAAAATTCAGGGTGAGGAGGAAGAAGATGGTGGTCACCCCAGCAGCACTGACTCCGAGAAGCTCCTGAGAGTCACCTCACGCTGCATGTCTGCACGCGGATTCCCACGGTAGGATGAACCTCCCAATACGGGCAAACATTACCCCCTGCTAATTCTTTAACCCCAAAAGAATAGTGAAGAGCATTAACGAAAAAAAAGTAGGAAGTTTGTGGCACACGTGTGACCAGCCCCACACCTGGGGGGAGGGGAACTTCCCCATAGGGGAGCAAGTTACCCCTAATCAGATCCCCTAATCTGGCCTCGAACTCCCTGATCTGAATGCTCTTCATATATATGAACTTGGAATTAAGTTCAGGTAGTTTTTGCTCTCAGTAGCAAAATTACACCGGGTCCTGCTAGCGGCTGCAGCCGGCGCATTTTCCGGTGGGTGGGGCTGGCTGCTCAGCGAAAAACGCTGTTGGTCTCTTCCTAACCATGTACCCTAGCCCGGCCTGCTGCGAAATCCCTGATTTTACTGCTCTTCATGTTTATGAACTTGAAATTAAGTTCGGGTAGTTTTTTGCTCTCAGGAGCAAAATTACAGCGGGCCCTGCAAGCAGCTGCAGCCCGCATGTTTCCCTGAGAGAGGGGCTTGCTGCTCAGCAAAAACCGCTCTCGGTCTCTCCGCCACCAAGGGCACAGGTCCGGAATCTAAATCAGAGAAAGGGAGCCAGGTTCCTAACCACATACCACTGCAAACTCCCCAATCTGACTGCTCATTATTTTACCTAATCTTCCATAAAGCGTTGGGGAGAAATTGCTAACACTAACGAACTCGTAGGCGGCCCATCGCCATTGTGACATGTCCCTGAGGGTGGGGCGTGTCCCTAAGGGTGGAGCGGGTCGCCCAACAGCATTATGAGACCTCAGTCCCCGCGACCAGAAACAGAAGTTATCGCCCCCCCAACAATGGGCCACCTGCACTGGGGGCTGTAGCAAACTGCAATTCACCTCTCCAGCTCCCAAACCTGTCAGTTGGCGACCTTCTCCCCTTTGGTCCTTATGCCTTCCCACCCAAATAGAAGGAGCCTGTGAACAGAGCTTGCTCCAACAGGGCGCATCCATCTATAGGGGATCCTCTGCTTTAGTCTCTGCTTGAAACCAGCCTCAGGAAGCTTTGAATATATGCGGCAGCTTGGGCTCCACCTTAGCTTCTGAGCTCCTTGCATAGCCAAGGCTGAGTAGGCCTGGACCTCTCTAGCAGGACGCCTCCTAGTGCTTGCAACGGAGAATCACATAAACATTGGCACATTCTGGCCCTTTTTCTGAGGCTCTCAGTAAACCCCACAAAGCAGCTCTTCAGCCTTCTGAGGATCACAAGATACGCAGAGTGGGTCACCATTTATCCTGAGGATGCAAGACTCAGACTAGCCACTCTCCTTGGATCAGTCAAAGACCCACGCATCTACAAAAGGATCAATTCAATTGTCTGCAATTTCTGAGCCCCAGGTCCAAGAAATATTTGGAGTGTGGATTGGCAGGAAGCAACCATCTCAGGATTCAGCCCAGGGGGAGTTGAATACCCCTTTGCAACAGAAAATTTTAGAGGAGATCCTCTAAGAAAATCTAGGCCACCGGACTCAACCAATCTGCTTCTCCCCAAGCTCAACTCTGAAAAATCCCCAGCTTGATGTCGGACTTGATTGCACCACCACATGATACATACCTCCTGATCTAAGGGTCAGAAAATCTCAGAACTGTAACAACTAGTTTTGCATTTTTTAATCTTTTTCATTTCTTCTTCTTCTTCTTTTCTTCTTCTTCTTCTTCTTCTTCTTCTTCTTCTTCTTCTTCTTCTTCTTCTTCTTCTTCTTCTTCTTCTTCTTCTTCTTCTTCCTCTTCTTCTTCAAGTGGGATTCTGGCTGAAAAATAATATTTTTGAATTTTTAACATTACTGTGGGTTTTTGGGTTCCTCTTTTGTTGTTGTTGGTTTTCTGTTTTTTCTTTTTTCTTGTTTTTTTCTCTTCTTTCTTTCCCTTCCATTTCCTCTGCTCCTTTCTTGCCTTATGATCATTACTGAATTCTGGTGTAGGTGGATGTAAATACTTATTGGTGTGTATGTATTGGTGATTGGCTCTTACTACTTTATTTCTTTAGGTCTTATTTAACCCTATTGCTAACTTCTTTCTCCAATGTACTCTGGTAATCCCTGAATTTAAGCATCTTTATCTCATTCTCACCCCAAGTCTCTACCCTATCTGCTCCCCAGTCCTACATATTCCTCAGTCCTATTAACATAACCTACTTCAACCCACTCCCTAGTTCCCCTATACTTTATAACAGGTGTGTTTTTATACCTCCCCAATTCACTTCCCTGACTTCCAAGTCAACCCTTCTCCCCAATTCCAGAGAGATCCTATCACTTGAAGAAATTGAAACACCTCAAAACGACTACTTGTTTAGTATCATACTACACAGTGAGAGTTCTCTCAAAGAAAGCTGCCACTATTGATGCTAATCATCAGCTACTCTGTTTCTGTTGAAATGGAATAGTATTTGCACCTATAGCCTCTCAAATTCCCACAGAACCATCTGGCATCTCTAGGTCTATATTGACCAAATAACTCCTCTTCACAATGAAGCATAGTCATAAGAAGCTCCAATTTCTCCAACAAGAGTATCAATGCTGAAATAAAAGACAAGCTCTCTGACTCAGAAAATGAGGAAAAGGGGAAATAACTCTCCTCAAACCCAGAGCTCTCCACCTAAGGACTCCATAGTCGGGGCCCTAGATGAAAACCAAAGGCATTGTGTCAGCACTATGATTAGTAATGCAATCAAAGAGTTGAGAGAGGAAATAAGGAAAGAGATCAAAGAGCAATTTCAAGAGATGAGAGACAAATTCTACAGAGGTATTAAGGATGAATTCCAGGAGATGAAAGATCAGCTGTTCAAGGATATTGACATTCTGAAAAGAGATGTAGCAGAGCTATCAGTATTGAAAAACATGGTTAACCAATTCAAATCTTCACTGGAAGACACCAACACCAGAGTAAACTCTAATGAAAATAGATCTTCAGCGCTTGAAGAATGAGTATCGGAAAATGAGGATCGCCTAAACAATGTAGAAATCAAAGAAGAAAAGCGAGATAAACAGTTTATTTTACATAATCAAAACTTCCTAATAATATTTGATGAGATGAGGCATAATAATCTGAGAATCATTGGCCTGGAGGAAAATTCTGAATAGCAAACAAGGGGATTCAGGAACCTTTTAAGCGAAATCATAAGCGAGAACTTCCCTCATTTGGCGATAGATCCGGAATACCACATCCAAGATGCATATAGAACACCAAATAGACCTAATCAGAGGAGAAAATCACCAAGACATATCATTTACAAATTGAATAACAGAGAAACTAAAGAGAGAATTCTAAAAGCAGCTAGAGGAAAGCCCCAAATCACATTCAGAGGCAAACCTATTCGAATCACTACAGATTTTTCAGAACAAACAATGAAGGCTAGAAGAGCTTGGAACAATATCTTTCAAGTGTTAAATAATAACAACTTTCAACCAAAGATAATATATCCGGCAAAACTCAGCTTCAAATGCGAAGGGGAAATTAAACACTTTAACGATAAAGTCATGCTTGCAAGATACGTGAACACTAACCCCGCTCTACAGAGCATTCTCAAAGACGTTCTCCATTCAGAAGACAATGCCAACGATATGATAAATCCTTAAACAAGCGTGAGCCAACAATTATACTAAACAAACACTAACTTTCAAGATGACTCAAAATCCTGTAATACAAAATCTGTGAATCAGCCTGCCATATCTATTCTTTCCTTGAATGTCAACAGTCTCAATGCCCCAATTAAAAGACACAGACTGACCCACTGGATCAAAAACCAAAATCCAACAATATGTTGCCTGCAAGAGACACATTTGACACTCAAAAATAGACACAGGCTGAAAGTGAAAGGATGGCAAAACATCTACCAGGCCTGTGGCCCTAAAAAGCAAGCTGGTGTAGCGATTTTAATTTCTGAAAAAATTAATTTCCATCTAAAACTAGTCAGAAAGGACAAAGAGGGATACTTTATCATACTTAAAGGGACAGTTCACCAAGAAGATATAACGATAATCAACATTTATGCCCCCAATTACAACCCCCCAAAATACATGGAAAAATACTTAAGGACATTAATCCCCTCATTGATCTCAACACAATAATTCTGGGGGACTTCAACACAGCACTATCAACTCTAGACAGATCATCAAAACAAAAAATCAATAAAGATGTCTCCAATGTGAACTACTCTATTAAATAATTGGGCTTAACAGACATTTTCAGAATATTCCATCCTAAGACAGCTGAATTTACCTTCTTCTCTTCAGCCCATGGATCCTTCTCTAAAATAGACCACATCCTAGTTCACCGGGACAATCTTAGCAAATATAAAAAAGTGGATATAATCCCATGTATTCTGTCAGATCATAATGCTATGATCTTAGCAATCAACAACAGGAGAAACAATACAAACTATTCAAATACTTGGAAATTGAATAATTACCTCTTAAATGAAGGATGGGTAAAAGAGGAAATGAGAACAGAGATTATGAAGTTTTTGGAATTAAACGAGAACGAGGAAACAACATACCAAAACCTCTGGGACAGTATGAAGGCTTTTTTAAGAGGCAAATTTATAGCACTGTGTGCATGCATCAAAAATCTAGAAAGAGAGCAGATTAATAGGCTTATGCTTCAACTCAAACAACTTCAAAAGGAGGAACAATCCAAACCTAAATCTAACAGAAGACAGGAAATCACCAAAATCAGAGCTGAAATCAATGAAATTGAGAACAAAAAAGTTATTCAATCTATTAACAAATCCAAGAGTTGGTTCTTTGAAAGAGTGAACAAAATTGACAGACCCCTTGCCAAACTCACCAAAAGGAAGATCGAAATGAAGCAAATCAACAAAATCAGAGACGAAAATGGGGATATCACCACAGACCCATCCAAGATACAGAAGATTATCAGAACCTAGTTTGAAAACTTATACTCTGCCAAATTTGATAACCTGGAAGACATGGACAGGTTTTTGGACACACACGACATCCCCTCTTTTACACAGGAGGACTTTGAAAATCTCAACCAACCTATCACAGAAAGCAAAATTGAAGCAGCAATCAAAGCTCTCCCAAAAAAGAAAAGTTCAGGTCCAGATGGATATACGGCAGAATTCTACCAAGCCTTCACAGAAGAACTAACACTGATCCTATTCAAGCTCTTCCTGGAAATTGATAGAGAGGGAACACCCCAAACACTTTCTATGAAGCAAACATTACACTGATTCCAAAGCCCAACAATGACACATCAAAGAAAGAAAACTACAGACCAATTTCCCTGTTGAGCATTGATGCAAAAATCCTTAATAAAATTTTAGCTAATTGGATACAAAAGCACATTAAAAAGATAATGCATTACGACCAAGTGGGCTTCATTCCAGGGAAACAAGGTTCAATATGCACAAATCCATAAATGTAATTCACCACCTAAACAGAATTAAAAACAAAAACCATATAATCATCTCAATTGATGCAGATAAGGCATTTGATAAAATTCAACACCACTTTATGCTCAAAACTTTGGAAAAGATAGTGATCCAGGGAAGGTACTTTAACTATGTCAGAGCCATCTACGACAGACCCATAGCCAACATTATCCTCAATGGAGAAAAACTGAAATCATTTCCACTGAATTCAGGTACGAGACAAGGCTGTCCGCTATCCACACTCTTGTTCAATATAGTCCTTGAAACCCTTGCCAGAGCTATCAGGCAAGACAAGGAAATCAAAGGTATTCGTATAGGATAAGAGGAAGTCAAGTTATCTCTATTTGCCGACGACATGATTTTATACCTAGAAGACCCAATAACATCGACCAGAAAACTCCTAGAGCTCATAGGTGATTTTAGCAAAGTAGCTGGCTACAAGATCAACTCCAGCAAATCACTAGCATTTCTTTACACCAACAACAAATCCGCAGAAGAAGAAATCAGAAAATCTCTCCCATTCACCATTACTTCCAAAAGAATGAAATACTTGGGCATTAAGTTTACAAAGGATATTAAAGACCTATTCAAAGAAAACTATCAAACACTAAAAAAAGAAGTTACAGAAGACCTGAGCAGATGGAAAAACATTCCATGCTCATGGTTAGTCAGAATCAATGTAATAAAGATGGCCATTCTACCCAAAGCCCTTTACAGATTTAATGCAATCCCCATCAGGATACCTATGGCATTTTTCAGAGATATAGATGAAGCAATTCTCAAGTTCATATGGAACAACAGGAGACCCAGACTAGCCAAAACATTACTCTATAGAAAGGAAGAAATAGTGGGTATCTCAATCCCTGACCTGAAACTATATTACAGAGCTGTAGTAGCAAAAACAGCATGGTATTGGTATCAAAACAGAACCGAAAATCAGTGGAACCGAATAGAAGATCCTGAGACAAACCCTAGTATCCTTAACTATTTGATATTTGTTAAAGGGGGCAAAAGTTTAGTGTGGAAGAAAGATAGCCTTTCAACAAATGGTGTTGGACAAACAGGACAGCCATTTGTAGACAACTGAAGCTGGATCCTTACGTTTCGCCCTGCATAAAAATTAAATCAAAATGGATCAAAGACCTGGATATTAAGCCTACAACTTTAAATTTACTAGAAAAAGAAGTTGGATCAACACTACAGCTTATAGGAGTCAGCAGCTTCTTCCTTAACAAAACTCCTATGGCACATGCTGTAAAATCAAAATTAAATGAATGGGATGCAATTAAACTAAAAGTTTCTGCACAGCTAAAGATCTAGTCAAGAACATCAAGAGAGAACCTACAGAATGGGAGAAAATTTTTGCCTGCTACACTTCGGACAGAGGGCTATTATCCAGAATATACAGGGAACTAAAGAAACTGAAGTCCAAACTCGCAAATAATCCAATTGATAAATGGGCTAAAGAACTCAAAAGGAATTTCTCTCCAGTGGAAGTCCAGAAAGCCCACAAATATATGAGAAAATGCTCTACATCATTAGTTATAAGGGAAATGCAGATTAAAACTTCAATGAGATACCGCCTCACTCCTGTTAGAGTGGCAAAAATGAAAAATACAAA